>JARHVA010008484.1:285000-480030 GCA_037957365.1 Torreya grandis | reverse complement strand
CTCCACCAAGGTCTTATCTTTAGGCTTTATCACTTTCACCTTGCATTGTGTCCCTCTAAGCCTTTAAAAGCACATGTGTTAGATATTTCCCATGATAATGAACCTGATAAATATCACATTCCCCTAAGAGTCAGATTAGTTCTCTGGGTCCTTGTGGTTCCCTACCTTTTTCCTATAACCTTGTTCCCCCCTCTTCAAACCTATCCCCTAAGTTTGAAAAATTTTCTCCTCTCCGACTAGGCTTTGGTTGTCCCTCCCCAATAGGTATGACTTCTAGATCCCCTGACCTTTTTCACTCTCTGGATGTCAAAGGGCTATGGGAGCTCAAAAATAACCCTTCCTTTTATGGAAATAAAAAGAGGAAATTGATTATTTAGATCAATTCTGAGAAGATCACTTAGGGAAAGAGTAAGGACAAAAAATTGGTGGGGGTGGAGCCTTGGAATTTGGCCAGTGATAAATAGCACTTGGAGGCCCAAGTACAAGGTGAGGAGGTTGTAGAGGAAGGGTTTGGTTTTAAATTTTAGAGCTATATAGAAAGAAACATGAATATAAGGAGATTTAGGAGACTGGAAGGGGGAAAATTTTCATTGGTAAAGATTGTGGATGATCCCTCTACCTTAGATCCAAGGGAAGAAGTAGGTAAATTAAAAGATAAACCCAATCTTGATCAACAATTGGAGAATGAGGGAACCCATTATTTTAAGGAGCTGAATGACTCCACTTATGATTCTAACAAATAAGATTTCATGGATACCAATGAAGAGGAGAGCCAAATTTAAAGGGAGTTGAAGGAAGTGAAGAAAGGTTTGCACTCCCTTTAGAATAAAATGAAGGTGGTAACCATATTTTGCTTGAAAGTTGTCCACCATGTAGCTTCTTCCCTATTTATTCTACAAGACCTCATAGAAGAAGATAAATATATAAAAGGAAAATTTGCTAGCATAGAGGACCTTATCAAGTTCATCAAATAATATTGGAAATATTTGATAAATAACTAGTGTTTTTATTATGGTTAATCCTTAGTATATTTGTTGTTTCATGTTTTAGTTTTGTCTATCTACTATTTTTAGCTGTTAGTGGCTTTTGGCCTATTTTTTTGTCCCTTGGGCTTTCTGTACTTGGGCTCTGCACCCTCTTTATAGAATTATAATATCAAAAACATATAATCGATGTAATTTTAAATGCTCTCTTCTTGAAAGAATAATTTATAAAACCTTCAATATGGATTTCAAATGATGATTAAAAACATCCATTACACTATTTTACTTGTTATATTATGCAATCAGGGGTAACTTTTCAGCTTCCATTGGATACATAAGTAGTAGTAGTACATATATTTTAAATATATCTATCTAAAAATGTAGAGATGTCAAATTTTAGACCCTTATTTTAGATTTTTCACATACCATACTGATTAAGACTCCATTAACATCTTCATTAATTTATAGCTGACAAGAGTATGAAAATATTTAAGTCATAATATTAAGTACAAGAAATGTAATTCCAATTAGGTTGCAGATTAAATAATTCACCTCCAATTAAGTAATAAGAGTACCTTAATATTAGGCACAAGAAAAGTAGCTCCAATTATGCTAGAAACTAATTATGTCACCTCCAATTACAAAACTAACAATAGTCCTAGATTCATGTTGCCATGAACCTTTAAATGGCTCACATTGTATGACAATGATCCTTAATTTTATTCATAGACCACATAAAATGCATAAATATTATTATGATTCTTATGTAGATCATGACTATGATGAATCCATGAATATTTCTCATAAATAAACATTTACAGCATTAGGGAATATAACTTACTCTAATTTGAAACTTAGGATGAATTAATAAATGTTTGGTTATTAGATATAGGTGCCACCAAACATATGACATAATGATGAGACTTCAAAACATATGGCATAAACATATAAAAAGATAATCAATCATTCATATAAACATAATGAAATAGCTATTAAGAAGGCCAAATACTCAAATTTTATTTAGAAAAGGTGTTCTTATAGCAGATACAAGACAAAGATATGTGTCTTTGCTTTGAAAAATGTGTTAATATGAAGTGTGTTTCTTAGTGTTTTAACTGAGAAAACTAAGTTATAGTGCCTTTTTTTGCTTATATAGCTCCAAAATAGACAAAAAACACTAATAATATCCCTGAACAACACATTTTAACTATTTCATAAAGCAGTGGGCCAAGTTGTCTAACAATTAGTACATGATAAACATAAACTATGTCATTTTTTTCTAATATTTTGGTGGCCATTATGTGAAGGTCCCTTTTTTCTCTTTCAGATGGATAGCTCCATCTATTTTTATCTTCATAATCAAGGGGTATATTACTTGTGACCTTTAAAATATTTACATTTGCATCTCCTGTTCCTTTCAATTTGACTCCATGTACAATAGATAGTAAGTGAATATGCCCAATACCCACAACAACACCATCAAATAAATCCAACACCTAGAATTTATTCCCTTCTTGAAGTTTATCAATAAATGTCTACAAAAACAAAAAAATACACATTATATTGAGATATAAAACACACATTATATTGTAAAAATAGAGTGGGGGTAACGGTCACATACAGAGTTGTAGAGGAAATTCAAACAATTCTGGGTTCTTTGGGAAGAAAATGATGACCTGAGGAAAGGGGATTCACAAGGTGTTGATGAAAACTTAGGATATGGTAGAGTTGAAGTGAGTCAAAGGGAGAAGATTTTGGCTATCAATTCTCTTTCAAATGGTAGAGGTGGTTATGCATGAATCTAGGATGGAAGAATGCCCTTCCCAATGATATCATGACTTTGTTTCAATACTGGCCCAATATCAAAAGACATTCTGCTTATCATTTTTTATGGTTGATAATTTCCATAATTATAATTTGGGAACTCTAGAAGGAATGAAATAGAAGATTATTCCAAGACAGGGAAATGAGTCTCAAATCACTCCAAAATAAGATTGAATTAAGTATTGTGGAAATAGTTAATAACAAATTAAACTCTATTAAGTTAAAAGAAAATTTTAAGCATGAATAATGATAAAACATTGGGACAAATAACTGACAACTACTATATTACCTCAACTAATTCAACATAGCTATAATGATTGTGCTGCACATTCTTGTCTAGTTCATCATGATCACTATCAATATCAACAACTTTGTTGACATCATGAAGGCATTTTTGTTTTCCTATTACTTTAATAAAATTGATCTACATGTGGTTTAACCATTATGTAAAAAATATACAAATAATTCAATAGTCAAGTAAATAATGTAAGCTATAAATTTGTCCAAAAGAACATTTTCTGGATCACTTCAACAATAAAGAAACTGGGTTGGATTTTCCTACGTTTAGGTTTCAATAATCTACATATTAAGAGGAATTTATATACATAATTTATAAACAAGAATAAATGAGATCAATATATCCTCTTACCTCAATTTAATCCATGGATTTATGCTCATTCCATGCATAAATTATAGGGTTATTAGAGGTAACCAACTGCAAAACTTGTTGAGTGAGACTGAATATGCAACTCATTACTTATTGGTACCCTTCATTTGAGTTGACATGATTTAAAGAGGATATTATTGGGAATTTAATAGATGGCTATGAAATCTTTGTTGATGAACTAAATTTCCACTTCATCCCACTCTTAGATTTACTAGGTCGATCTAGTGTTGCCATATAATTGACAATATCTTCTACACCTACTTCTCTATTACTTTTTTCTACCTAAAATATAATTTTAGTTTCAACATATAGTCAGTTCAATAAAAAAATGAAATAAATAGCAAAATGTAAATTGAACCAAAAATCCATACACTTATTGTAAATTTGTCCATTTTGGCCTATAACCTACCTCAGCCAAATGTATATCCAGCCCTCACATTATCTTTTACTCTCTTTCCTCTGTTACTCTACCAAATATTCTTTGAAATGCATACTTTATTTCAATTCATCCCACTGTTTGGGAGATGGAGTAGAATCTAACCTCTCTTTTCCCTCCATGATTATTTTTTTGTAATTGTATCTAAAATTGTTCATCAAAATTCTCATCTTTTGCTTGTAATATTTTCTAGAGAATTGTCCACCAGTAGTCTCAAAAGCATTTTCCATTTTTTGTTTAAAATTTTCCATAGTTCATGGATCTTGATCTTCAAAACATGATTTTAAAATATCCAAATGGACCCAACTTCTTACACGCAACTCAGAGGCCCACTTTTGTAGCATTTGGCCCAATGGGTTCACCATCTCTTGATACCTCAATCAAGAATGGCTTCTTAACTTCTAATTTTATTTCTTGTGAATTCCTCTTTGTAGATCTATAAAAATATTGACTCAATATTTATCTTTTGACAAACACAAACACATATTCTATTAAACCACTACTAGTATTTATAGATAATCCACTAGTTCCATCAAAATTTCTAGATGCAACATGTACACTCTAAGGCATAACAGATACAAGTGGCCTCTCTTCATGACTTTCATTAATCAGAACTTCATGTTCCTTGGTCACATCAAGTGTGGCATGAGTAGGTAGATCAATACTAGTCTCCACAAATTTCACTTCAAACACATCCTTTAATGTTGAATAAATCATCTGTAGACATGTTTCTTTGCTCTAATTTTTTCAAGAATATCTCTAAAACTTTGTGTTAAGAGATCATCATGACATTGCACATCACCATGTGCTATATTAGGATACACATCACCATGTGCTATATCAAGTTACACATCACCATGTGCTATATCAATTTGCACATCACCATATGCTATATTAGGCTACACATCATCAAAACTATTATTTTCACCAACTATATTTATTGAATCACAAATGCGTTGGCTTCTTTGAGATGGAGGCACCGTATCTTTTCTTTCCATTTGTTTTTTCTCAACATTTTTTTCACTCTTTTTCTTGCCTATAAAACAAAAAATATCATATTATGTCTTATATACATAAATCTCTTGCCTATAAAATTTCATTAAACACTATTAAATAAATAATATACTACTTAGTGGATTTACAACTTTCCTATTTGTCAAACCAAGACATAATAAATATTCATTATTATTGGACACTTTTTCTCTATGAAAACACTCATAATCTATCAATGAAATTTTAGAATTATGATCACTATCATCGACTAATTTGTGCCTTACAGTCCTTTTCCTCATTTATTAAAGCCCAAATAAATAATAATGTATAAATCAACAACTTGAATCAGTAAAAATTTATTGAGTTCATAAGTTAAAATGGAAACTTGAAATAGAATTCAATTTATAGATTTAAAAAAATTTACAGTAAAAAACCAAGATGTTTACAATTATAGGTATCAGACTATCAATATGACTATCCCTTGTTTCAACTAGATATTGACACTTATGAATCCTGATCACTCATGTCTGCATCTTCTTGATTTTCTTCCTCATCCTCATCTGTGACATGAAATACATTCTCTCTCCCAATTTCTTAATTGGTAATCAAAATCTCTTCTTCAAACACTCCACCATCATATTCATTCACTTCTTTGAATGTTTCTTGTAAATTAACATATTATCCATCAAGCATTATATCGATAACTTTCATGAATTTTCATTTGGAATGAGATTGTATTTGAATGAAATATGACCATCTTGGGATTCTTAAATCATCAATTAGAAATGATTTGTTTATTTGAAAAGGGGAAACATATGGCTCATCTGTCTCTGATAAAAATTGTCTTGTATTTGCGTGTATAAATCCATACTCATCAAATTATATTGTAGATGGTCAGATCCACTTACATTTTTATAATATAGAACTATTTTCACCAAAATCCACTTGAATAATTTCTTGGATGAATCCAACATAAAATTTCTTCTCTATTTCATGAAGAAATTCAACACTAATAACACAATCACAATTTGTCTTTCCTCAGTCTTTTTCTTCCACTCTTAAATGACTACCATAGACCCACATTCAAATAAAATGCATAGCCCATAAATGTGTAGATTTTTAAATTTCACTTTCTTCCATTTTTATATCTTGATCTTCTTCTTTTGCATCACTGATTGCATTAGCAGTCCATTCTTCAAATTTTGGAAAAGAATCACCTCTAATAAAATCATGACATCTGTGCTTTTGAGGTCGATGTTGCATCCAAGCTTGATTATCTTATTCATATGTTTTACATAAAATATTAATGTACAAAAAATAATATTAATAATATAAATGTGTAAATGAAATTGAGTAAATAAATTATTGTGTATTTTTTTTACCTATGCCACTTATCAAACAAACATGTGTTTTGAAGAATATAGGCATGTATCACACTTATTTCTTGATGTGATAACTTGAAGTGACATCAATTTCCTTCTAATACTTCACCTACAACTCTCTCATCTTCATCATCATCCCAAACATGTTGATTGACATTTTAAAAATACTTCATATATTTTGTGCAAAATCCCATGGCATCTTTCATTGAATATCCCTTAGACATGATGCCTTCCAGTTTTGCCTTAGTATGAACAATTTTTATCAAAACCTTCATATATAATTCTATAGGATACATCCATCTCATTCTTACTAGGTCATAATTCTCTATTTCATATTCTAGATGTATCAAAAGATGCATAGAAATGTTAAAGATTATTGGTGGAAATTACCATTCTAATAGACAAAGAACTTCAACAACCTCCTCCCTCAAAATATCAAAGTTCTAAGGATCTAATACATGTAAACTCATTCTCTTTAATATTAGGCCCAACCTTATAATTTCCAATCTTGGCCCTTTTGCCAAACTTGATATATTTACCATAATAGGTAAAATATTCTCAATTATGACATGATAGTCATGGGTCTTGAGGCCTCTTAAGCCATTAATGTCAATTTGGATTCTAATACTACTACTTACATATCCAGTGGGAAAGTGAGTTTGAGACATCAACTATAAGAATTGTGCATGTTGTTCCTTTGTCTAGACAAAAGGAACACTAGGTTCTCTATATTTTTTATCATCATATTTTTCAACCCAAAGATTTTGATAAATATTTAGTTGTCAAAAGTCTTAACATGATGAAATAGTATCAAAATCACCAAAAATATTTTCTATAATAGCATAGGCTATATTTTTCTCAGTATGCATAAAGTCAACAGTATGCCTAATGGCTATATCCTTAAAGTATGATAACTTATAGAATATGCACAACTATTTTAAACTGCTTTCATTACATGGATCATATCTACTACTAGTAATCCCATCATTTCAATAAATGACATTATTTTTTGTTCATTCTCAACAATATAATCACCTGTTATTAGCAATGGTGCTTACTGATTCTCTTCTTGACCATTGAAACGTGTTTTTTGTTAATGATATGGATGATCCATTTTAAGGTAAGCATGATGTCCATAATAAATACACTTACACAAACTTCTTGAGTTCCTTAAAAAATCCTTAAAGTTTCAAGCATGACATCTATGGTATCTATGAACACTGAGACCAAATAATGTGCCATATCCAAGAAGATCATGAATCATAAACAATAAGGAAGCTCTTAAAGTGAATTCAATTAAATGACCATCCCTTAAAGATTGAATTGCTTCAATTCCTTTCCACAATTCCATTAGCTCATCATATAATGGCTCTAGATAATCATAGATTATATTTGAAGTCACACTTTTCTTTCCTTGTATAATCAATGATAGCATTAAGAAAAATTATTTAGTTTCTAACCATGAAGGTAAGTTATAATTTATTAAAAAATTTCGCCAAGTTGACCATTTATTACTTTGATTTGAGAATATATTAACCCTATCTAGAGCCAAACCCAACCTTATATTATGAGGATCTTGAGAAAAATTAAGCCATCTATTATCAAATTCCTTCTACGTCTTAGAATCAGGCACATGTCATTGTTTTCTATCAGTGATTTTATATTGGGCATGACATTGCATAAGTTTAGCAATGTCTTTGCACCTATACATTCAGAGTAATAATGGGATTATCAAAAAGTGGTGAAGAACCTTTCTAAGAACCATAGTTGATTTCAACCCTTGTCTATACGTCACTTCATGACATTTTGGACATTCACTCTCACTTGCAATATTATTATGAAATAATACACAACCATTCACACATGTGTGGATGTTTTCATACCCTAAACCTAGCTTAGTGATTTTATTTTTACATTGACTTCATTTTGTTGGCAATGTGGAGTTGGGTGGTGACAATGTACTTAATAATGCCAATAAATGATCTACACTCTAATTTGTCTAACCAAACACCACTTGCAAGTTAAGAATTTGAAAGATTATTTTCAAATGACTTAAATTTCAATTAACATACATAGCCTTTAAATCATCCTCCATCAACATGGACCAATCATTGTTTAGAACCTCATTCAACATTCTATCAACTTCAAACCCTTCGTCTAACATTGTTGCCTCTTCATCTATGTTTGGTGCCACTTCATCTATCTTTGTTTCCTCTTCATCTCTCACACTCTATAATTATATCATATCTTCATAATAATTGTAATTCCAAGGGCTTATACCACTATGTCCATATCTTATCATATGTTGATAAATCAGATTTGTTTTTCTCACCTTTCCACTAAGACAATCATTACATGGACATGGATATTTATCCATGGCCCTCTCATCGGCTACTCTCTCATTAAATTCATGGTATTGATCCATAGTCAACCTTTGATGTTGATCCATTTGTAATGTTCTACACATAACAACAAAAATATTTTGGGAAATAAATCTAAGAACCAAAAGTTCAAGATTTTTTAAAAATATCAACAAAAAATTAGATTTTTAAAAAAATGTAAAAAGTTATAGACTAAAAGACAAAAACTATTTTTTTAATTGAAAGGAATTTCCATAGAAATATAGTTATAGAGAGAAAATAAAATAAAGAGTTTATCTAATGAATTGTCAAAAATAGATTTTCATAGTTTATATTCAAATTGTTGATTACATTGCATTGAACATCTTTCAAACTTACAACATTACTTCACATTGCATAACTAATAACTAGATGCTGATAGATGATAAAATTTCAATTAAAATATAGTTTTTACAAAGTCAGCCTAAGTAGTTATGTAATTACTTCACATTGCATAACTAACAACTAGGAGTAGTTGCTAATTGTATTTGCTTGTTATGGCATTCCATGAGACCACATTTCTTTGAGGCATTTTCTCAAATAGTTCATTGCCTTTTCTATGATACCACATTTTTCATACATGTCTACTTAATAATTTTATCAAACAATTCACTACCTTGTTGCTATGGATAAAATCCTAAAACAAGTGCTTTCAAACAAGCTATAGATGCTTGGAAAAAATCTATCAAAGTATAATAGTAAGCAATAACATAGACAAGGAAGTAAACTAGTTAAAAAAATGCCTCAAATAAATGTGGTCTCATGGTGATGGAATGCCATGATAATCCATAACAATTTGCTTGTCATGGTATTCCATCTCCATGAGACCACATTTCTTTGAGGCATTTTTTTCAAAATTCATAAAATTCATCATAGGAGTCCATATTCCTTTTTAAATTATTTGAGGAGTCATTCATAAGCATCCCATATCATGTCCATGTGAAATACATTTGTATTTTGATCATTGATGTGTTTTTTGTCTCTTATCATAGCCCCGTAGTACATTCAAATAGCTTTGGCAGGTGTGTGAAAACTAAAGGAAGTGAAAAGATAGTTATCGCTTCCTCACAGCATGCAAGAAATTCACTTACGGTGTTATGATATATAGAGACTAGTTATCATGGCCCCATATAAGTCTCAAAAGTAATTGGTGGGTTGGCGACAAAAGTTTGAGTAGCATATAATATTTCACCATGACCCCATGACAAATAAAATGTTAACCTGAGGTGATGCAGTAAGAGCAAATAGTAAAGGTTTATCGCATCCCCACGATGGACAAGAAGATAAATGGTGGTATGGTAGTAAGGATAGACTATTGTTTTAATAAATATGATGTATGTATGATAAGACATCTTAATGTTACTATAACTTTATACGAGTTGGATGGATGACCTTTGATTGGAATTTTATGAAATGAACTTAGAAACTATATTTAATTGGGTATTGGTGGATTGGGTGGGGCTAGTTTAGGGTATTTTAAAATGGTTCCCTAAGTTTTATTTATATTTCTATATGTATAATTAATTTTTTAAATTGAATGATATTAGTATTGTGGTTGATTTTTAAATGTGGATACCACATTTTAAAAGTTTCATAACATTTATTATGTTATTTTATGTTTTTGGTATAATAACATATAATCTCATAATGTTTCATGACCTTATTTTATTATAATTTATACTATTAAAATTATCAAATTTAAATTCAAAGTCACTTATAAATAGATATATGTTGTAACTCATTTCACATATAAGCATTATCAATTACACACTTAACTTTGAACATATTCATAATATACGAGACACATATTTTGTTATTTATATATTCTCATCAATTTATTATTATATCAAATAATGTCTCTCTATTAAAGGCTCAATCAATGGACATTATCCACCTAAACCCTAATATATATAATTAGAGATATTAACTCTCTAGAGTCCGCACTCTAGATTTTTCATATATTTTCCTTGACACTCTAGGTCAAAAATTTAAATATAGAAGGTACATATGAATCAAAACAAATTAATTCTCTACTCTATAACCCTATTAGGATCATTTATGATCATTGAAACCATCTCCTACCAAATCCAAATGTTAGAGAAAAAATAATCACAACTGTAATTGCACATTTCTAGGGTCAAATTTTTTACATAAATTTTATGTAACACTCTCTACAATATATGTTATTTCTATCTATTTTCATATTTTAGAGGTCTTGTAGGCTATCAATAAGTGGTAAAATTTATATAAAGTATGTTTCACACTTTTGCAATAATCAAATCCAATGCTTGTGGTGATATAGTAAATAGTGAAGGGATGATAAAAGATCTTGTGGTCTCATGATGGTCAAATCAAAGGTTGGTGGTAACACATTATGAGGTATAAGGGGTAACATGTATCCTACCATCATATGATGATTTGTATCAAGGCTTACAGGGTGGCGATAAGTGGTGAAAGATTTAATATAACTGTCTAGAAGCTCTCACAATCTTGTGATAGATTTAAATAGGTCTTATAGTGATGTGGTAAAGTATTAAATGCTGAAATGACTATATCACCCTCCCACAATGGTTATCATTTATGTATACAATTAAAATGCCCACTTAGACATTGGATTAGATCAAATCAACTGTCTATGTTTGAAAGAATTGAATGTTGAGATTTATCAATTTCATGGCAGGAACTAGAGTAATGGTGAAATGACTGGCTTCATAGCAAAATAAAATTTTGAATTTATTTATATTTCATCATTCAAGAAAATTGAGTGGTGATTTTAGATGGTGAATTCAAGTTCTATGTGCGCACTTTTGCCATCTTCCAATTGGGTAAGTTTTCCTCATCACTTTCTTCATAAAAGTTAGTATTTAGTTTGTGTTTTTTATCAATTGGTTTGGTAGAGTAAGTGACTATCAAAACCCTAGTTCATAAAAACATCATACTATGGAACCTAAGAAATCTAAGTCTACAAGTAAGAGCACTAGACCCCCTATTCCCAAGAATTAGTCCCTTCAACAATCACTATTGGACATAGTTCCAAATTCAATTGATAAAGGGTATAAGAAACTATTCAAGGATGTAGTAGAGGGGTGTCAGGATGCTAGAGTCTTTATCTTAGGATGGAACCTTTTTTGGTATTTTTATGAAAAACAAGATGGATAGGGACCAATTGTAAGCCCATGGAATTTAAATTTGGCTAAGCTTATGGTGCCAAATATATTCATTGATGTGGATTTGATCAGGATATTGGCACATCACTATCATCTAGCCACCAAAACTATCAAGTTGCTAAATGGGTCACCATTAGTGGTTGTGGATATAAATTCAATCATTGATTGCTTCATGCTCGACAAGTAATCCATCATAAAAGTTGTCTTGAAGAAGAGTGAACAAGAATATACTAGTCTAAGAAATACACATAGGAATGATGAGTTTCCCATGTACATGAGGAAAGGGGCCAACAATAGAAGGATTTCAATCCCAACCACTACCATTGAGCCTTTTCCAATTGATGACTTTGTTGTGTATTTCAAAAGGACACATTTTTATTTGTGTCAAGTGATAGGAATTGCTGCCCAAGAAAGAATTCTAGTTGTAATTATGATGATAGACATGAGAATACATAACCTAGAGGTTAATGTTGAGTATGATTTTTCATCATTTATTGGGAAGAAATTACATGATGGATTTTTTCAAATAAGGGAGAATAAGACACCTATATAGTTCAAATATTATTCTTTGTTGTGTCATTTAATTTTTTATCAGAATAGAAGGAATTGGTCCAACAAGATGGACTTGATCATGACTAATCAAAAGAGATAGAGATTGCCTACATAGTGTTGGTGTTATAAATGGGATACTCATTATCAAAACTATAACTATGTTGTGTTCCATGATAATTTCTCAGTCATAATAATGAATTCCCTTGGTAGCCTTTTTCCTAGATTGACCAAAGAGGTTAGAGAAATGTCGAGGCCTCTTGCTCATAAGCCATAATAGGGTCACAAACATAACTTTACTGATTGGTATTTCTTGCATGACCATACAACAATCAGAGTATATGGGTGTATTCAGCCACCCCATGTGTTACCAAAATTTGTGCCAAACAAAATTGATTTTCTTGAATTCATGTGGAAGATGATCTAGATGGAGAAAGATGTGATGAAGACATAAAATAAGGGCACATTTATTATATATTCCATTGTGTTTGGTGAATGGTACATTGGTGTAAATACCGTGGAGGAGTTGAAAACCTATTTGAAGGCTAAATATTCTATAAAATTAAGGATAGAAAGGGTTTTTGATATGGAGGGTCACATGAACTTTGTTAGACAAGTCATCTTTACTAGGATGGGGATATCCCATCAAATCAATTTTGATGAGGATGTGATAAAAAATTGTGTCACTTTTGAAGAGTTATATAATATGAAAAGAAAATGGGAAATTTTGAAGAAGATTGAGGATGACAAAAAAAATAAAACCCTAATTTTTTAATATTTTATGTTGAAGAGAAGGACCCTTTGAAAATAATATATTTGATAATTGATCATTTTGAAAAAAGATATGGCAAGTCTAAGAAGCAGACTAAAAAGGCTACCAACCTCCCTACCAAAAAGCCAACAGGAGTTATGATTCAAGAACCTGGTCTAGATGCAATGCCATTGTAAGATCCATCTGTTCTTGATTCACCACCTACCAAAAGGCAAAAGACTGATGATGTTTCTCCACTAGTTTTATAGGAAATGATTGAAGGTGTTAGTGACTTTGAGGAGGTGGCCAGTATTTTGAGGCATATGGGAGAGGAAGAGGAAGTTGATCAACCCCTTGTTAGTTAAAAAATATAAGCACACAAACCATGAGTAATTATGGATGAATAGGCACAAGGTGAAATTTAACTAAAAGAAGATGAAAGGGTTGTGGCTTCTATGAGGTTCATCAATGATTATTATTTCATCAATACCCCAAAACTCAAATATTGTTGGCTCAAAATGAATATGAAAGAGTTTGAAGAAAAGGTAGAAATAAATAAAATGGGTGTTGATGAATCTTAGCATGATCAAATTGTGACACAAAATTTTAAGGATTTACAAATTGATGAAATAAATGTTAGCCTTGATGAGGATAGATAAATGGTTCTGAAGAGTAATATGTTGATCATCCCTAGCCTTGAATTGAATAAAATGTTTTTGTTAGACCAATTGGGAAATCAAGATGACCCCATGATGGTTTCTAAGTTTTATTATGAGGATGGTGTTAGTGGTTATGGGTTTAACCCAAAGACATATACTCTATCAATATGGGCCACATAGAAGAACACCAACAAGCCAAGATTGCTTGATGTAGTCCAAGAGTTGAGGAAAATATCTGTGGTGAAAACATTTTAGGATACATCAGTTCTTGAAGTTTACACCCTTATTATGCACTCTATAGTGTTCACACAAGCTATTATCAAGAAAATGGAGTAGAGATTGCTCAACTATGAAAAACTCAAATTAATATGAATGATGAAGTGAATAGGTTGTATTTGGAAATTTTCAAACTAAAGTAGTAGTTGAAGGGTGTTGATTCTCAAATCCAATCAATTATGCCATACCAAGCCCCTATGCCACAAATAACCAGTGATATATAGTCTCAGTTGATCAGTTGAATGCATTGAAGTTGAAGTTGGAGAAAGAAATTGAATATTTGAAAAAGTAAAATGAGAAGACAAAGGATGAGGCCAAATTGAAAATTATTGAGGTGTTTGATAATATTTTAGAATATAGAGTAAAATTGGTTGTTGACAAGTTGGGAGATGTGCATGAATGTTATTCTTCCTTATCTTAGGCTATTGATTAGTTGAAGGTCAATCTTTCTATTTTGGATCCAATATACAAGAAATGGCAACCTACACACCATACATTTCTAACCTTGTGAAAAGTTCTATAAAGAGATCTAGGTGCTGTGGCCTCACTCAAGCCAATAGAGAAGATAGTGAAAATGATCTTGGATGAATTTCAATATGTGAATAATGAGATCTATAAAATGAAACCAAAGATTGATTCTTTTGCTACCTTCAAACACCAATTTATTCCTTTCATTTTGATATAGGATAAAAATATCAAAGGTTTTGATGCATGGAAAAGTGAATATGGTCAAACATTTCTCAAGTCATTGATTTCTTGAAAAAAGGTTAAAACATAAATATTCTTAGTATCAATGTCATTTTGGATAGAGTAATTAATTTGGATGCTAGATATGCAAAATTCATCATTGATGTCAAAGTGCTACTGGAAAAAATATGGAAAGATCACCAGGCCAACTTACTCTAGATCCAAGAATATAAGTGGCCTAATGATTTCACAGTGTACCAATGGGAGAATCAATATTTGACAACTAAAGAATAAGTAGGCCAAGTATGCATAAGAATAATGAGCATCAATTTGGTGTCAACATAACACCAACAAATCTTGGACATCCTCCTATTTTGTCTTTTTATTTTTTTTATGCTTTCCAATATGTATTCAAAATATATTTGGTGGTTTTTTTAAGACTTGTCAAAAAGTATATGCTGTAATAGGTCATATTAAGGGGTGGGTATATGAAAAGTCATTTTATGGAATATGAAAGATCTAAAGCTTGTAGCTTCCTTCACCCCTATAATAAAGAAACCAATACCTTGGGAAATCTCTCTAGGAATTTGATTTTAGAAAAATACATTGTAAGGCATGCTCTTCAAAGATATATCAATCAAATCAAGTCAGATTTCTCTGGTGTCATATATATAGTTCTCAATTGCTTGTTGAATATTCATGTTATACTTTATCTAGTTGTCTCCATTTTTATTTCTCCTTGTTATTTGAATTAAGATATCAAGTATATGTTTAGTTCTTTAAAACACATTTGTTGTTTTTGGGTGGTTTATCTAATTGTGTTTCCTCAAGTCAGGATTAAATTCCATTAAATAGATCATTGTAACTTAAAGGATTCAATTTAGATAATTAAGAAGAGTGAAGTAATAATAATCTTTGATGACTATGCCATTCATAGACAATCCCATGTGAATTAATTCAAGTTGTGTCTAGATAAAAATCATAAATCTTTTTTTGAACAGACTCCATTACCCAATTGTTGAGAAAGGCACCGATCAATTCTTTTCCAAAATCATTTCCTTGTATCATATTAAAAAAATACAATTTTAAATTTTTGTTGTGTAGGAGTAGGAATAATAGTAGAATAGAAAATTTTAAAAAAATCCAATTCAAATCATATTCTAGTTTATATTAGGGTGAATTAGATGATTCAACTGACAAAATTACATAAATCCCTTAATTTTCTCTGAATTCACCGACAAATTTGAGGATTAATTAATAATTGGTGAATATAAGGTAATACCCACCTGGGAAAAGTAGAGCCTAAAGTGTAGATAATCCTAACCACTTGGGTTGATTCTGTCAGTTGGCCAAATTGGTTGCATAACCTAATCATAAATCTTGGCATCCTTTTTAGGTTTTGCATACTTAAAATTTGAGAACCAACATAAAGATTTGGAAATTTTAAGAAAGACAACTTTCATAGATCCATGTGATGCCCATGCATTTATCAAGATGGGCGAGTTATTAATATCGTTAGACCCCAATCTAGCCTTAAATTCTCTTAAGATCCCAAAGTCTCTTCTAAAGAAGAGCAGAGAAGAAGTACCTATTGAATTGTTAAACAACATTGGGGTTATTCATTTTTATTTTGATGAATTAGAGTTTTCTCAACAAACTTTTATGGAGGCATTAGGAAATGATGTTATACCTCTACATAAATCTCTATGGTCAGTTTTGTGCATTTTTTACTTGTAGGATTCTCATAGTTAGTGAAAAAGGTAGTGTTCAATAAAGAATGGAAAAGATGCATAAAGCCTTTGAATTATACCCATAATGTGCAATGAAATTGAATCGTTTACCAAATCATTTTTTCTTCATAGGGTATTTTTATGTGTGGAATAGTTAACTAAGATAGCTCTTGTTTCAACTAACCACCCTCTCATGAAATCTCATTAATATTATAATCTTGCATGATATTATCATAGTAAATTTAATTATGACACCACTAATAGCTACTACATGGCATCAATCAAGGAAATCTAGAGGCCACAATATTTTATGGGAAAGTTCAATTGAAGTTGGGAGATCTTAAGAGTCCTCTCTCAAATTTTGAAAAGGTTCTAGAGGTCCACGCTACGAACTATGAGAGATTAAAATATATAGGCCATATATATGTTGAGCAAGAGTAGGTAGAGAAGGCTTTGGAAATTTTAAGAAAGGCAACTTTTATACATCCACATGATGCCCATGCATTTATCGAGATGGGTGAATTATTAATATCATCAGACCCTAGTGCAGCCTTAGATTCTCCTAAGACAACAAAGTCTCTTCTGAAGAAGAGGAGAGAAGTACCCATTGAATTGTTAAATAACATTAGGGTTCTTCATGCTGAGCATGATGAGCTAGAGTTGGCTTAACAAACTTTTATGGAGGTATTAGGAAATGGCATTTGCATTGAATTCATAAATAAAATCCCTAGTGCCAATTATACAATTTTTTTTATGAACTTTAAGGATATGGAATTCTTCTAATGAATAGAAGAAGGTGGTGTTTCACTTGAGTTATAAGTTTAATTACCATATGCTCCAAAATTCATAGAGGAAACTAATGAAAAAATAGTCCCTTAAACCCTCAAACTGCCTGTATGGTTTTGGTACTTAGTTGCCTATGTAAATACTATAAGTTTCCAATAAAAGTTATAGATTTTATGTTTAATGTAATGAGGGTAGTGAATTACATCTAAATTCACTACAGAGGGTGTCCCCAAATCTGACTTCATTGTAGAGGGCCTCACTAACTTCAAATTCTTTACAACAAACTCTATAATCTTTGCCCACCTTTTCAGAAGTCTCTAGGTTCCGTCAAAAAAAGATTTATCACCAATGCAAGTAGCTGCAATAACCTAAAATGCCTTAGTTCCATTCTAATTACCAACTAATTAAATGAATAAATATTCAATGAATAATGAATCGCATGCAAAACACTCCTAGTTTTTTTTTTAAATTTTCATCTAATTTGTATTTACATGAGTAAATATTTAGTCAATTTTATTGGTATGACTAAATATTTTTTTAGTTATTTATTTACTTATTTATAGCCAAGTTGCAAAAAATTAGTTGAATTTAGACATTTTTATTTATCACGACTAAATTTTTTAGTCATGTAGTCTTTTATTCGCCAAATTCTACTAGTGTTTGCTTTAGATGTTCTAAAAATATCAATAGCTCCCTATCTACAAGATCACTCACCCTATCTTATCAAGGAAGTGATAGAAGTCAATATTGGGACTAAACAACATCCCAAAATGGTTAAACTATGGGCATCCCTAACACCCAAGGAATGCAAAATTATCATTGATTTACTTAAATAATTCATAGACATATTTACATGAAGATATGTTGACATTCTTGGGCTTGACCCCTCCTTAGTAGTACATCATTTGGTGGTGCACCCTAATGCTAAATCAATCAAAAATAAATTATCGAAAATACACCCCAAATTGGCCCTGTTAGTCAAGGAGTTACAAAATTTCCTGGAAGTTGGGTTCATTCAACCCATTGAGTATTATAATTAGATCTCTAATATTATTCATATAGCAACTCAAAGAGGAATTCTAATTTTCATAGACTTCTGAGTCATTAATAAGGCATGTCCAAAAGATGACATCCCTCTTCTGAATATTGACATGATCTTAGATTCAATAATAGGATATGAAATGTTGGCTCTCATGGATGGTTTCTTGAGTTACAACTAAATTAAAATTATGCTTGAGGACCATCATAAAATAACCTCCATCACTCCATGGGGCACCTTTTGCTATTAGGTCATGCCCTTCAGCCTCAAAAATGCCAATGCAACTTATCAATAGGGCATGAATGTTAATTTCCATGACATGATGCATGATATAGTCAAATATTATGTAGATGATATCTTGGGGAATTCACGGCTCTGGTCATAAATTCATGTTGTCTTAAGGAGAATCTTTAAGTAGTTGTGAGAGTACAAAGTTAGATTAGATCCCAAAAAGTGTGTATTTGGTGTTACTTCAAGAAATTTATTGGGGTTTATAGTTTTTAGGAGGGTAATAGAATTATACCCATCCAAAGTAAAATCAATTATGGAAATGCCTCCTCCACATAATATAAATCACCTCATAAGTCTTCAGGAAAAATTATAAGCCATTCAATTATTTATCTTCTAGTTTTCAAACAAATGTCATCCCTTCACCCATATCCTAAAGAAGGGGACTACTTTTAATTAAAACTCTAAGTGCCAATAGGATTTTAATAATATAAAATAATATTTAACAAACCCACCTATATTTACACCTCCTATCTCAAGAAAACCCTTGCTCTTATATATTTTAGCAACTCCATGTGCAATAGGTGCCCTTCTAGCACAACATAATGATCAGGGTAAGGAAAAATCAATTTACTACCTCAATTGCACCTTAATGTCTTATGAGATAAATTACACTTCCATTAAGAAGGCATGTTTAGATATGGTATTTGCCTTTTAAAATCTCTGGCACTACAAGCTCAATAATTAAGTCTAGCTCATCACCAAGGTTGATCCTCTTAAGTATTTATTATCAAAATCAGCCCTCACTAGTAGAATGCCTAAGTGGATCATGTTACTCATAGAATTTGATATTGAATATGTTAATCAAAAGGCCATTAAGGGGAAAGTAATAATGGAATAATTATTGGAGGCACATCTTGAAGTGACTGAGCCTCTTATTATAACCTTTTTGGATGAGTCTATAATGAGCACTTCAAAATCTAGTGGCTGAAAGTTATATTTTGATGGCTTATTTACTATGCATGGATTGTGGGAAAACATCCTGCTTATCACTCCATAAGGTGACCTTACTACCAAAGCCTTATACCTTGCTTTCCCATACATTAATGACATTTCAAAATATGAATCCTTGATAGTTGGCCTTCATTTGGACATCCAATGGAATTATCCAACACTTATAAGTATTTAGTGACTCACAGCTTATAATTAAGTAAGTCAATAATGAGTTCTAAATAAAGGATGAGAAACTAATCCCTTATAAATAATTATTTGATCAATTGAATCAAAATTTTCAATCTATTACATTCTATCAAGTACCATGAGGTGGTATCAAAGCAACTAATTCAAAGGCCACCATTGGCTCTCTCATTAATCTCCTTGAACATGTTTTGGAAGGGAATTTTCTAATAGAACATCTGATTCTCCCATCACATCAATCCTTGGATCCTTTAAAACTTTGTGTGATTAATGATCATAATCATCCCTAGTACCATGACATCTATAGGTACATTCATGATAACATTTTACCAACTAACCTTAATGGCCACCAACATGAGTCTTTCATCCATTGTACTTCCCATTACATAATCTTTGATAACATGTTTTATCATAGAGGCTATGACAAGAATTTTTAAAGATTAATAACATCAAAAGAGGCCTCTCTCATAATCAAGGAGGTTCATGATGGTATTAATGGTGGACATATCAGTGGAATGACCTTGGCCAAGAAATTTATTTGGAATGGATATTATTGGCCTACCATGGAATAAAACTCCTGACAATATGTGTAAAAATGTATTGCTTTATAAAAGCATGGGAATCTCATTCATACACTTGCATAAGAATTACATCCCATAATGATTCCATGGATATTTTCCATATCAGGCCTTGACTTAATCAAAAATATAAATCTCACATATTTAGATGGTCATAAATTTATTATTACAACAATGAAGTATTTCACTAAATGGGTAGAAGCAATGTTGATCACCTATACTATAAGCCTCCAAATTTAAAAAATAATTCTCATTCAGATCATTTACTACTTTATCATACCTACCAATATCATATATGTAAATGATAAATCATTCAAAGATTATGAATTTAAGGCCTTGTGTCAGTGGTATCACATTAATCAACATTTCTCTTCACCTTACTACCCCTAAGGGAATGGACAAGATGAACCAATGAACAAGACCTTTAACAAAATTCTTAAGAAAATAATTAATTAGGTAGGTAGGAATTATCACCTACAATTATATCCAACTCTCTAGTCTTATTGTACATGCATCCACACACCTATTGGGGCCATTCTGTATGCCTTGGTATATGGGATAAAAGCAATCTTGATAGTGGAAGTAGAGTTCCCATCCCTTCTAATATTATTAAAGGGAATTATAATTGATCATAATTATATATAAGAACAACTAAAATAATTAAAACTTCTCAATGAAAAACATCAAAAGTCCCTTGATCACTTATGAGTGTATCATAATAGATTGAAAGGCTAATATCGTAAGAAGATCTAGTCTAGAGATTTCTAGGTTGGTGACCTAGTCCTAAAAGAAAATTAAAAAAATACTAATTTTTATAGGGACAAGAAGGGTAAATTTGAAGCTAATTATCTTAGGCCATACATCATCATCACCAAGTTTGGATCTGGAGCCTATAAATTAGCCACATTAGATGGTGAAGAACTTGATGATCCAATGAATATCATGCATCTAAAGAGATTATACACGTGATAGGCTCCACCATTCCTACATATATGATTCCCCACTCTTGGGGTCATTCCTTCTTTCCATCACATTTCCTCAATACTAAAAAAAAAAATCTATCCATTGTTGAAAACTAGTCTACTGGTGCGTTGGGTAAATACCATGCTGAAAACTAGTTTTTGGCATCATGGTAAAATAATTATTGACCCTAGTCTTAAAAATGGGCATCCATCATAGGTTCTTATGAATTAATAGGATACAAATTTTTTATCACAAGGTGGATGGAATTGATTTTTGATTAATGAGGATATTTTTTGGGGAAGACCTCTGGAGTCACTTATCCATCTTTGGCATATATATGCCCTCAAAGTCTTACCACATCCTTATCACCATCCCATATCCTATCACCCCATCATATCCTCTCTGATAAGCATGTATCCTTTTAAACTCAAGACAAATACCATCGCCCTTTGTCCCTTTCTATCTCTAAGACTATGGTTTTCACCTTCCCACTAATGGAGTCATTATGGAAAGGTCAACACAATAAGTTTTCTATTTTAGGGTTTAGTATACATTATGATACTAAATCTTGAGGGATCATCCTAAACCTAATTTACCATTAATTTATGACTTGGTTGGAATCTTGTTATGACATATAATAGTTTTGGGCACTACATACCACATGTACATATCCCCCAATCGCCACTAGGCCCAATGTCCATAATCATTTCATAATCACATCAATATCCATTTATATCCTTGTTAGTGTTTTTTATTTTGAATTGGTGTTCTCTTATGATTGTCTTGTGTGATTATGTGTTTGTTTTGAATGTGTATGGTTGTTTAGTTAATCATGTACATATTAATTACATTATATTTTTTATTTAATAAGTTTGCATTTTATTTTTGATAATTTTTTTGGGAATGAGGATGGTTCAAGTGGCCACCAAACTCATTTCAAGTAAAACTACTTTTCAATAGAGTTCCCTTATGCATTAAATATTTAAATTGCCTATGACTATCCTCATATCATATGGCGTACATACACCAGTGAAAAATAAAAAAGGATTTCAAATATTATTAATGGATTTCAAAATCACCACTTACCCCATTCTCCCTAATCCTATCACTTATCCTATCAAGCTTATCCCTATTTCATCTAATCTGTCACCATCTTATCTAACATGTACTTATATCCCATCCCATCATTATCTTACCTCCATGGTGCAAGAGGATCCCTACCCAAACCTACATGTGAGACATTATAAACTAATAAGGGGATTAATCTTTCCTTAACATAATAATTCATATTTCCCATTACCATCATACATATATCATTATAAACATAAAAATTCATCCATAGTACCATCCCAAAACACAATAAATATATTCCCTTAGTCTATACCATTCATAGAAATCATCATATAATCATACCATTAATTTAAAAATATACATCATACAACATAAAATCATGATACATCTAACATCACAACTAAGCATCATACATTTAAACACATCATAAATGAACCCATCATATATCCATCACATCACATTAAAATCAAAATCACATCACATCTAATCTAATCTCATCATATAAAAATAACATAATTCATTACATCAATCACATGATAATAATCATTAATACATAAATACAACACATCATATCATCGAAACATCTCATCATATATATGTCAATAGTCCACATGGAGTCCATGTCAAAAAATAAATACAATACGTGAGACTGTAGGGTAAGAATTAACTATAATACAAAAAATATCCTATACATCAATATATCATGGTTATGGCCCTAGTGGTCTTGGTGGTCCTCTGGTTGGTTGATGCACTGAGTGTGAAGAACTAGCCCTGAAGGAAGTTGCATGCTGACTTGGTAGTACTACTACCTCATATTAAATCATATAATATTGTGCCTCATATTTCAATCTTATAATGTTCTTCATCACCTCTACATTCCTACACTCCCTCATCACTAAATTTGCATCCTCCTTGGCCTTCTTACCCACCTCAACCTCTCTTATCAATATTTGAATATGATCCTATATATTGGTAATTTGGCCTCAAAAACCTATAATCTAGGCATCCCTACTTTGGATCCAACTTTGTAAGGTGGCTATCTATGCCCATGATACTAAGTTGTACCTATAATCTTGTAATCTAAGCTTGATCTTGGGCTAGTTATCCATCTCTCTAAGCTATCTAGGCCTATAAAGCTAAGACCTATCCCTATAACCTAGTCACATATGCCTGTGCCTAAGCTAGATACCCATCTCTTTATGATATCATGGTCTGTAACTGAGCCTATCATTGGTACCTCTCCTGATTAATCCCCTCAATCTCTAATAAGCATCCCTAAATCTTAGTCTATATTAAAGCCAACAAGGACCTCTCACTCTTTGAAAATGGTTATTATGAGTGCCCTACACAATCTCCACCACCACTACCTCTTACCTATGAACTGACCTATACCTATGTCTATACCCCAAGGCCCACTTATGCCTATGCCATAATCTAAGGCCCAATCTGGGATGATACTAATACATAACCCCTATCACCTCCATCCACATCCATAGCATCTACATCCCCCTGACCATCTTATTTAGGTGTCTATCTCATTCATCTCTATAGCCTAGCCCATGATTGCAATACTCTCCTAACCACCCCTCATCAAACAACAACCCTAGGATGTGTCAATATCACTAGAATTTAAGGCCTCCACCATGATTTTTATGCTTTAGTAATACCTAGATCAGGGATAAGAGTTTATAAGTCCCAAGACATTAGGGAAATACCCTCATAATCCATGCAAGTCTTAACCCTATCTATTAGCTTTCCCCACTGAGGCCTCTCCCACTCACTTTGAATGAACAAGTGATCCTCTCCAAGCACATCCTATATGAAGCTAAATTTTATTTGAACACAATCTAATCTATATATCTCTATCACCAGATCCCTCTACCCCATAAAATAACAATTAGTCAACATGTATTGAGTAGCCACTACCTCATCATCCCAACCAAATTATAGACCTCTGTACACCATATAGGTGATGTGCTATAGATTAAGGATATCAAATACATCATGATAAAATCACATCTCCTTGGTATGACCCTATTGCATACCTAGTAGAATGCACCACTTGAATACCATTGACTGGTGAGGTTTCCTCACTACAAAGTCCCCAATGGCCACTGGATAGCAATGTGTTCCTAGTTCTAAACCTATAGAATCACATATGGCCCTAGAGTAGCCAATCCCCTCTAAGATCCTAGGTGTATCTCTCAATAAAGATGCACTAATACTATAGGCCCACAAGCAAATACTATAAAATCTTGGATCATGTCAGCTATAACATCTCCCAATCCTAGGTGGAACCATTACCTGCTATTATTTACTAATAGAATGATGATGACAAGATACATAACTACCAATGTTAGCCTATCAATCATACCCTCAATAAGACATCTATAAATGTCCACATGCATGTCATGCACACCCACCTATAAAATACCAACTAATCTCTAAAGTGTCACGACCAGTGTGTGAGACCTCTAGTATATCCTTTCCCTATGCATCAATAAATGAAAGATCTTATAGAGATCGTCTAGGGTGACTACCATCTCCCCCATGACAAAGTAGAATGTGATAGTCTCTAAATTTTGGTGCTCCATAAATGATGTGATAAGATCTCCATTGATCTAAATAATAGGCATCATCACCACATCATGGATCCCAATCAACTCTAACACTTTGTACTCAACCTCTATCAATAAGTGTATCTCATGCAAAACTACTGGATGTCATAATCAATATGCCATCACTCCTAGGTCCTTTTACACCATCACCATAAACCTATCAATACATTTATCACAAATCACTTCTCCTATCTAACACAAAACCACTTAAATTACCCTCATCCCCCTCAAATCCATCTATCCTATAAGAATTCTCAAAACTACCCTCACCTATCCCAAAACATCCCTAATCCTACCTTCATCCTATACACCCCCAACACTCATTTACACCAATTTATCATTATCCCTATCCATAAATATTAATTACCCATAACTATTTACCCATATTATTGTCCCTAACTAATTAAATCCTCTTCCTAATCACATCTGACATCTAACTAATATCATAAACCCTCTAACTAGATTAATCACTTGCTTAACAAACATCAATCCTAACAACATCTAATTAACTTACAACTTTCACCTATCCCCTAGCTTATCCCCTCACACTATTTAACAACCCTCTTATCATCCTAACCTATTAACCTAACCTCCCAACCATCAAACCCATCCTCTATCTTTCCATCATTAACCATTTTTCTAAGCGTCGATAAAACCATAGATCATGGTCTTGCCCTAAGTGGAAACTTTGACAACATCACCAATCACTACTTATGGTTTTGCTTGACCTTATGGTTGGGAAAATTATTATTCCCTAAATTATTAATTTGAAAAATTTGTAGTCTATAGTCTTGGTATTGTAATATTAGGGCTCTAGACTTGTGTTATTATAATACCACGAGTTTTCCTACAAGGCTACAAGTTGAAATGGAAATATTGTGATTGAGGGCATTACCATTAGTCATGTTATTGTCATAGTGACCTGAATGGCATCATTCTATACAAAAATCCACCAAATTTGACAAAAATTAACAAAATCATAGATTTTAGGGTCAAGCACTCACCAAAGGTCCAACATAAAGGATTCTCTAGAACACTCATACTCATTTACCATGATGGGAAGCTAGGGGAAACTGGTCCATAGTTTTAGCTCAGAACTCCAATTCACAAAAAGATAAAAGTGAAAATGACCCAAATTTAAGTCTTTTGTCCTATTTGAACCCCCATCCTTACCCCCCACTTTACACCCCTAACAACATTTTACTAATATAACCTGTATCCGATCTTGTCAAATTATCTAATTATCCTACTTCATTATCTTTAAGCATCTCTCTCATCATTTGGGAAATGGATTTTCCATTTCCCAATTATCCAACCTTTATCCCACATCAAAATTACATCAGCCTGAAGTCTCTTAGGACTATGTAGGTAGCACCTATTCCCAATTTTATGCCTAGGGATAACTCAACCACTGTTTACATCTCATTCCTACCTCATCCCCAGACTAGTTACTTGACCATAACATGCCATTTTTAAGATACTAATATTACATAAAGTATCTCCCTATTATCAATCAAACCCTGTTATCTCTAATATTAATTTTTAATCCTTCCCTAATATGTGTCCTCTCTATGGGAATTATCATCGGCTTGAACCCAAATACTCAATCTTGTTTGATCAATCAAATCATTTTTTTAGACATTGGTTGTTTGTCTATAACCCATCATAATTGAGCTAATTTATCCCATTTAATCTTGGGGAATCTCAATTATAGCTATTACTAAGGGCATCCCAACCCTATCTTCTTATCTTGGTCTTGTCCCACCCTAGGATTTTTGATCAAGTGACCATTTAGGTCATTTATACCCACATGCTCCCTTGAGGGGGAATCATACCCTACTAAATCATTTATGATACCATCTAAAATTATGGTTATTATTTGAAATACCATTACTCCTATCTTTCCCACTCATAATACCCTTTCAAATAGGGTTAAAATATATGCACTAAAATCTACTCATCCAGCTAATTCTACTAATTCTACTAATTTAACATTTCCTAAATAATTTAACTAATGTCCCATTTTACACATCCCATTTCTTACATCCTAAAAACCTCGCCCCATCCCAAAATCAATTAATCCATTCATTAATCCCCTAACAATACCTAGTTACCCACTAACCTACTCCCTAATCTACTTGCCAATTTAAATATAAAAAATAATCTACCTACCCAACTACCACCCTATTCTAGCCATTCTTAAACCCCTAAACCCTAATAGGAGATTTTTAGAATAAGAGGATTCTATAAATATCCTCTATTTTATCCCCTTATTATCTATAATTTTATATTCTAGATATCTCTATATAATTAAAAATTCTATGGAAAATCTCTAGCCATTGATCTCAATGGCTCAAATTTGAATTTGGGCCATTGATTTCTCCCTCCATTCCTATATAACCAATATCACTCCCTCCCTCAAAATAAATTTAAATTAACTTGAAAAATTGAAACCTACTTTCTATCTTTCTATCATTATCATCCTCTTTGCATTCATCCATAACAACTATTAAGCTCAATCATCTATTGTATGTCATTATCAACTATCAAGCAAGTAATCAAAAAATATTTAATTTGGCATCAAATATCCATTTGAAAATCTTGGAGAGGAGATATAAAAAGGTAAGGTGATGGAAAGAGTATTTTTATTGAACCGATTATCTCTTTTATCTTTTCCTATTTGTGTGCTTAGATTTTAGGTTTTTATTACTAAAAAAATAGTAATAAGAGTTGAATCTAAAAAGGGTACATATTCAACGGAAACTTTTTTCCTAAACACATAACGAAAAGAGAATGGAGAAAATATATTTTATTACCATGTCCATAACTTATAAAATAGTATTAAAACTTTGAAAAATAGCATAATGTGCATGAATATATATCATTCCAATATTGATAAATGTAGAATTTGAAATTGTATGTAGAAGGAAACTGTAAATTCTATTTGAAGTTATAAATTGACCTATATCATTCACTCAAAATTATATAAATTTTTAATTTGATCTTATAATGTGAGTGCATATGTATGGCATATGCCCCCATCATTTATGCAAATGACTGAATTTTGACCCATTTTATAACCTTTGAATCTATATTCTTGATCAAAACTATTTTTTGCTTTTAAAAAGGATTATGTATGATAAACCCACTGGAATGTCCCAATTTTGAGGTAAGGTAATTGATCCTAATAGTCACTCATCTAAAAATAAAAGTTAAATGCAACATGAATATTAAGACGTAGTCATAGATTAATGTAACATATGTGAAAATTAGGTTAGTATAGTAAAATTTCCATCATGTGAACTATGAATGTAACATATGAAACAAGGCTTGTAAGAATGTGTCAATGAAGCTCATTGTAATATAAATAATATTTTATGTGTTAGTGAGTGCATGATATTTATCGTGGCACTTATCAAACTTAACAAGCTCAACAAGCACACACACTAAAGTATCACTGTCAAATAATAAGGCCTATGGTTGCATACAAGGGACATGTTCAAAATTCAAAAAGTGTGAATTGCACATACAGGTCCTAACACCACAAATAAAAGACATGAATAATGTCATAAATAATAGAAATGTTCAAAGCTCACAAACAACAAATGTCTAAGGGATAATATCAATGGACATGTTCAAATGTCACATATGCCAAACAAGATCTCAAGGAGATGTTTAAGAAATTTTCACACAATAGCCAAGGGCTATACATAATAGACAAGAAAAAGTATATCTAATATGTAAAAGTAATAACATTAATGGAATATAGATATAGAATTGTAATTTACATCATGTATGTGTAATATGATCGTATCCTAGAAAATAACATATCCATGTACACAATGTAAAATATAAACTTTTGAAAGTTATTTATGAATATTGTATAACACAAAAATATAGGGGTCCTATGATGATAACATGTGCACATATTATCACCTTCAGATAATATGCCCATAGTTTAATAAGGTTACCAAGTAGAGGAAAGTCTAATAACGTAGTCCTTGTGAAATTTTGTTTATCCTGCTTAATACTTATGAATACCATTGAAAAGCATATGTGAAATAAAAATAATATGCTATCTACTAATCTTAAGATAAATAAAAAATTTCAAATATATAAAATAGATGTCTAACCATACTTAGGACTTGATTTTGTATTTTTAGAAAATTTTAAATGTTAATGCATTCTTAAAATAATTGTATGTTTTGAATTTTGAAATTAAAAATAGCATCAACTAGTGATAAGTAAGGTGTCAAAAGTAGAATAAAATAGAAATATTTAAATAATCTATGACATGTGTCAATGGTAAATATGCACTAGAAGTGTTTGTATGGCCATGTATGAGAAAAATTCCCCAACTATATAGAAATTGTAACTTTGAAATGCTTATAAGATTAAAAATACTATGCATAAGACTAATTTTACATCCTCATTTCATCAAATGTACACTTATAAAAGTATGTAACATGTATGAAAAATATATCTTAGGAAAAGAAATATTTTACATGGAAAATAATGATTTGCATAATGAAACTGAGTTTAATATCTGAAAATTGAAAGTATTAAGGCTCTATTTGCTATGTTTATGATTTTTGGGTAAAATATTGCATAGGATAAGATCAACCAAATGAGGATAGTAGTGGTAGTCATTCCTATCCCTAATGGTTAATTTAGTCTTTTACAAAAATATGACGTTTGATGAGTACAAAATTGTGAAAACAAAGAAATAAATGGCAGAATATGGTAAAAGTGATCATTATTTTAGACTGTTCAGATCTAAAAAGTGAAAAAGAAGAGCCAAGAGGCTAAAAATTCAAAAATAGCCAAGGTATTATAAGATTTTATCAAATTTATTGCATGCAAAAGTAATGGAAAAACATGAGCAATAGTCAAGAAACTATGTACAATAATAATTTTGATTTTTTGTATTATTGAAATGCTTTAAAAAAAATTGAAAATGTAATATGAAAACCAATCATCCTATCAATATGAGATTATGTTCCTTTAATGAAATGTGTTAGATGTGTATGTATCAGATTTAGAAAATATGTCATTTGTAGTAAGGAAACTATCTAGATCGCTACTTGTGTAATCCTGTGTAGGAGAAGTAGCTTTAGGAGATGTAGAATGTTTTGATATTCAATAATTATTAGTAGTATATTATGCCAAATGTTATGCATTTTGAGGAATATGTTGATTTATATGAATATCCACTTTGAGAGGTGTTACATGTGATTGTGTTTGTTGATAATTAGATCCCTTTTATTAATAAACTTGATTTTGTATTGGTTGTTTTTTAGACCTTTGCACCCTTTTCCAAATAGGTTGAATATAAACCTTTTACATAGGTGAAAAAATAAAAAATGTGATTTGATATTGCATATGTATATAAATGAATTGTGGTGTTGGATGGGGTGGAGGAGGTACCATAGATTATAAATGATAGTCATACATGATTCCCAAAATCATAATAACTTGATTATAATAGACATGCTTTAGACATCTATGTACTGTAAAAGGTATAACATAGATTTTTTTCAACCAATGGCATCCCTAAGATCATATAAAAGACCCTATTTTGTGGTAAAACTGGAAAAGGAGCAAACAATATAGTAGGATCCACCTCAAGAGATAAAACAATGTGTCTTAAAGTGGTTTGTTATCTCCCATTAAATGACTTGACACTTTTAGATGTTGCTTGTATATCATGTTGTGTGTATGCCAATGAATGAATTAAGGTCATTGTGCATGCATTATCACTTGATACATTATCAAATAACACACTATGAATATTTTTTATTAATATAAGTTCATATACATAAAACATGATAAATTAGAATCATCATCCACTATCTCACTATAATCAAAATTAATCATAAGATGTGACTATGTAGTTTAAACAATTATTAGAATAATTACATCTAATGGATGATCATACATCTCAAGAGATGGGAAGGCATTTTAATTATTATACACCATTAAATTATCCTTTTTAGTATCATGATTAGGAAATGTTTCACTAAAAATATTCAATTTAGCATTTTTATTTTTTTTAGGCTTAGTTACCTCTGTAGGAGTGCCTAGCTCAATAACATTGTTTGAAATAAGATATTGAAAAAGGCGATTGAACTTGAAACATCTTTTACTATAATGACTATTGCTTCTATGGTAATCATAATATGCATTTTTGTCAAAATATTTACCTTAACGTTTACTCATATCAATTTCAAATAGTGGATACAAAGTAATGAGATTGCATTAAAGTAAATTTTATAGTAATTTAAGAGGTCATTATGGCAATCTAGAGAATTGCCTTCTTGGTTGATCCAATAAAATAATTTTCTTATTAGGTTGAGAAATAACATTGACTATGATGTTTGCATTAACTTTAGTATCTATACATTTAGCTTTGTAAGATGGTTTAATTTGAAACTTTGTTGTATAAATTGAAGTAGAAGTAGGTGAAGAATTGATTTTGTTGAAAGCAAAAAGTTTAACTTCTCTTTGTATTATTATATGATACATTTCCTCAAATGATCTAAATTATTGAAAATGATTGACTCATGCAAAGGTGAAAGAAAAATTTGTCTGAAAATATCTTGTAATTCATTGTCTACCAAGATGTTAGTAACTTTTGCAAGCATGGTCTTGTAATGAAGTACATAGTCACTGATAGGTTCATTAGTTCTTTTCTTAAGCTTGAAAATTTGTGCATAAGTAAGTTTTTCATCAGTGCTAATAGAAAAATTCTTAATAAATTGATATGTTAGTGGTTTAAATGATTAAAACCAACACAAGACATAATATTTTAAGCTTATTTATCATAACTTGGTTATAAATTTGTCATTAAAGCATAATCCAAACATGTTGCATGAAAAGATTTGAGATGTTGTTTTGGATCTCCTTTACCCTCATATAATGGAATTTTAGGAGCTATAAATCCTCTAGGTAAATGGCATGATGTAATATCAGGTGTTGGAGGATTATGAAGTAAATATTGGGAATCCAATGATTGGATAGCTTTTGGAATACCTTGCTTTAACTATAACACCTTAGCATGAAAAGATCTAATAGTTTTTTTGAAGGATTGTGTAGTAGGTAAGCTATGTGATGGAATATGTACAGATATCAAAAATTGTAAATGATTAATTTGGTTAGGCACAAACATAAATATCTATTTTAAATATTATGTATACCCAAGTCTAGAGGTATATATATGATAATAATATCAACATTACTAGTAGCAACACATGTGATATGGTAAACAATGTGAAAGATTGGTTATTGTTGTGCATTAAAATTAGAGATTTTTTATTTTTGTGAATTTTAGAGGATAAAATAACTTCAATTATTTTGGGTATATCTTTTGGTATTTGATGAGGTCCTTATTATAAATTGGATAGACATTGGATTTGTTCTTGATCTACCCCATTGAGTTCATTAAGATGGATCCTATTTAAGCATTCATGGGTATCTTACAAATTATTGTCATCTTGGTTAGCTTATTTATTATGATTATATTATTGAAAATATTCATGGGAATTTTTTTCATCAAAATAAGAATAATTAATGTTTCTATTAGTATAATCCATTTTAACATTGGTCAAGGTAATTTGAATATGCTAGATAGGAATCTTACTTAACCTAGAACTTCACCTTAAAATAATATGAAAAATAAGTTTTTTAGGTGGCATAGAAAGAAAACATGGAAAATATGTTGTAAACAAAGACATGAAATAAAATTATAGAAATAAAATAGAATTTATTTGTGTATGGAGATTAGTAAATTCTTATAAAATCCAAGGTTAAAATACCAATCTTCTTATGTCAGGTGTCATATCTAATGTCAAAATAAAATACTTTCAATGTTATCTATTATATCCAAGGTTAAAAGTAAGTTCTTTTTGTGTAAGATTTAAATCCAATGTTAAAAAAATATTCTTTTTAATGTTTAATGATCAAGAATTTATCTAAACTCTAGGATAAGTTTTTCAAGCAATACACAAATGAAAACAAATCACCAATGTGTTTTATCTAAATTTGTATTAATATGTGAACTAACCCTAATTAAGATAAATTAAATGGAATAAAGCATAATGTTGTAAATGAACTTGCAACAAGTATAATGAAAGTAAAAGACCAAATTCGACAAAACTGTAATTGATTGAAAGGATACTAACTATGAATGAAAATACAAACTTGGCCATTTCTCACCTAGATGTGATTGCATTGATTGAAGAATGTGGAAACATGAAAACATGAAAAAATTTACAAGTACCCATAAAAAATAACTAAAACTACACAAGGATAAAATTAGTAGATTAAGGACATGATTAACTCCCACTATTATCCCATTTAGTCGATTTTGTATTTTGTTGGAAAAAAATAATTTATGGAATTATCACTTGAAATAGCTTAATTTAGGTATGTATAAGTAGATTTAACCTTTATAAGTGTGTGAAATACTTAAAAATGGGTTATTTAAGGTTGAAACCCTAATAGGGCTAACAATGATTGAAAACTTAACAATAGCAAAAGGTGGAGTGTAATTGGGCTGATATGAACCCATTCACCTCAACAATGATTAAATGTAGCCTAAGTATCCAATACTATGAAAAGGGAATTCAAGCCCACATAATTCTTTCACTTAGGTTTATTATGCAATTTTGATCCTTTGACTATATGAATGCATCTAGGAATGGATTGAATACTTGATCATGTTTTTATTTAGTTTGGATAAAACTTGCTTTTGACCTAGTTGAGGACTGCTTGTATTGATCAAAACTAGAATTGGGAAGAATAGCGAACTTTTACTTAATGTGAAACAATGTAAACATGCCTCTGTATTAAAATTTCTCAGTTTAAGTGACTTGAGTGTGCCTTTATAATAATCCAAAATGGGAAATCACATACTAATAATGCTAAAAACATGAATCAAAAAGATAAGGGAGGGTTTAAATTTAAAAATTGACCTTAGAGAACCAAGGGACATGATCAACCCATATGGAAAAAACTCAATACCTCTATGGTCCCTATTGGTTGATATTTTCCTTTAGGGAAACATATAAAATTTGGGTCCTTTATTGACCATACACATGCATAAGGGTGTCTATAGTAATCAAAACACTTCTATAAACAATAAATAAAATTTTAGAACAAAAATAGGTCCTCATAGGTGCTTATGATAGAGTGAGGTGGAAAAATAGGTACTAATTAAGTGGATAAGTTAATTAAAGTGAAAAAGGGCCAAATCTAATATGATCAAATATTTTTGACCAGATCTAAGTGTCTATAATAGTTAGGATATTTGGAAAGGATGTTCACATTTGTTTAATTAGTTCAGAGGCCTTTGAAAACATTATGCCTATGAGAATTTATAATAAATTAGGACTAAATCTAATTAAATAAGATTTAATAGTAGTCTAATTGGATAAATCACAGGTCAAGGTAATTGGAAAATTTTTAAACATTCAAATTCAACTAGTTTTAGAACCAATGATGCAAAATTTTATAGATATCCAAGTCATGGACATTCTTAAGGCTATGGAATGTTGTTGAGTAAAGATTAGCCCAAAACATTAAATAGTTTCATGGACACTAATTTAAATCCCACATGTGGCTGGCTTGGAGATGCATGCAAAATAATTTCAAAGTGGATAGAGAACCAAAGATGAAACTCATTATCATATAATATAATGTGAAAAATGAAAGAGTGAATGAAATTTACACTAAGATTAGAGTTTAACTCTTACCATAAAACCTGATGTTGAGAATAAACACAAATTAAAAAATTATTAGAATGCCCTATGGACTCTTTATTTTGATGAAACACACTCTAAATAAGGATTACTTGCTAGAATGTTATTAATATATCTTGAAGATAATAAATTTTTAGTTGCTTGTTGTTTACAATTCCTATGTACAAACATGTTGGTTAAATATGAAGCCATGATTTTGAGACTCCAATTTGATTCAATCATAAATTAAAAATATTACGAATGTTTAATGACTCATAACTAGTGGCTATTTAGTTGAAAAGTAAATGTTAATACAATCTTTCAAATTTAAAGAGATAAAACATTGATCTTGGGATATCATTGATTCTCTTGATGTATTTTATATTAAATCAATTCCCATGGAAGACAACCAAACTAAAATTTTTCTTTTAACTACAGATGCAAACTTGTAACCTTTAGATGATCTAAAGTTACCAATTTTTTCAATTGAATTAATATTTTTCCCTTATGTTGCTGACAATGTGGAAAACTTTCAAGTATTTATTAATGAACCAAAAAATATGAAGTTCATGAATAACATTGGTGTTTTTAAAGTGCAAACAATTGACAAATAGGACAAAGTTTTTCCATAAAAAGTAAATTTGATGAAGATGATATTATGAAATTGAAAGAAAATAAGATTTTGAAATGAATGGTATCATTGTAAAGATTGTTTAATTAGATATGTATTGTGAAATTAGATCAAGCAAAAACTGTTATAATTATAAGTTTGATTTAATCAATTTGGGATCATAAGAAGCACCATAAAATGTGAATATTGGCATGTACTGATCCCAAATAGAAATATAGGATCTACAATAGTTATTGTCACAAATTAAAAATGTGACCACCTAGTCAAATGAATACTTGAAAGTATTTGATCCCAGGTTCATTACCCATATGGTCCTAATTAAGGAATAACAAAAATATTATAGAAAAATACAAAGACATATTAATCCCATCCTTGAACCTATCATTTATAAAGAGGTCTAAAATTCACTTGAAACTAAATTATTTTTTTTCATTAGAAGCTCCATGTGGGTATCCAACTTAGTGCACATTCACAAATATAATGAAGAGATAAGGTTGTGTGTAGATTTTAGAAACCTTAATAGGGCCTTATAAAAATACAAGTATCCCCTACTCTCTTTAGAAGAATTTTTAAAAATAGTTAGTGGATTTGAGGTGATGTCATTTTTGGATGGATTTTTAGGTTATGACCATGTATTAGTTAATAAATAGAATATGATAAAAATGGATTTCACCATGAATTGGGGTACATTTTTGTACAAAAAGAAGGGCACTCAAATTAATAAATGTAAGTGTCACATTTCAACATGCTATGGTTTTCACCTTGAAAGGTTTAAAAGGTATATGTATCATTATTTACATGGATGATCTGACTATTTTTTTCAAACATAGGTTACAACATATACACCATTTGAGGAAAGTGTTGAAAAGGTGCAAAAGATGTGGTGTGTCACTAAACCCAAAGAAGATTATTTTTGGTGTTATCAAAGGTAAATTGACATGGTAAATTATCACCAAGGAAGGCATATCTATTGACCCTCACATAACAAAGGCCATATAAAAAATTCCCCTTCTAATCAACAAAAAATAATTAAAATCCTTCTTTGCAAAAATTAATTTTGTATGTAAATTTATTGTTGTGGTTTTGAAATTATGAGACCTATCAATCTCATGTTAAAATAAGATGAAAAACTTGAATGACTATCACAATGAAAGGGCAATTTCCAAGGAATTAAATATTTTATCATGCTAGTGCTTATCATTCCATATTTCACTAGAGATTTTACTTGTGTTTTTTTACATCATATCACACCATAACAATCGTAATAACACACCAAATTAAATAAAATTAGCATCCTATTGCTTTCATGAACACAAATATAAAGGATATAGAGTTGAATTATTCCACATTGGACAAGAAAACTTATGTCTTAATCAAATATTTAAAAAAAAATAGACATTACATACTCCACATTAAAATGCATGCTATTGTGTTAGACCCAATGGTGAATATTATTTTTGGACAAAATGAACTAGGGAAACAATGTGAATTGTAAATTAATCCAACAAAAATGATTAGTAGTTAGGGTCTCTTTAAAATCATAAATTAGGTAGATACATGAATTTGTGTTATGTAAATAAATCACATGTAGATTGTTGAAGAAGAATGGTACGCCCACATTATACATTTTATGTTGTTTGTAAATTTTCCATAGGGGTTGAAAAAATAAAGATAAGAGCTTTAAAGCTCATAAAATCTCAAAAAATGATTAAAAAATGAGTGTTGTACTACAAAACTATGAATGGCTTTATCTTAGTTGTGTGAACAAAGAAGAATCTTAAGAAATTATGAAAATTTTTCATGAGAAGCTAAGAAATAGACACCCTTTCAAGAATGACACAACAAACAATATTTTGAGGGAAGGATATTATTGGCCCATTATTTTCAATAATGTTCACAGTAATGTGAGAACTTACTATGAGTTCCAAATATTTTCCAAGAGGGATAAGTATGAAGTAATTCCATTTCAACTAGTAGTTAAAAATAGACCCTTTATATAATGGGTACTTGGTTTTTTTGGGGTTGTTAATTTTAATTCCATAATTAAGAATACATATGAAATACCTTCCACATAATATTTTCATGTTTTGGACTAGAAAAAATTACACAAGTAACAACACTACTTATGAGGTGATCAAATTTGTGGAAGAAAACATTGTCACCATGTTTGGTAGGCCCTTTGTTCTAGTTTGTGATGACATATATGAATTTAAATGTGTAGAATTTACTTAGTGGGAATATGAAAATAAAATAGATTTAAAATTATCCTCAAATTACTATCTACAAGGGAATGGTGTAGTGGAATCCACAAATAAAAATATCATAGGTGTCATAAAAAAATAGTTCGGAATAGGCCAAGTGATTAGCATTATTTGTTAAAGTATGAATTGTGGTTAATCAAACAAGATAAAATCAAGCCTTGATATTTTATCTATTATTTTTAGTCTATGAATAAGATTTAATACTTATTATCACTTTTAAATTTCCCACATATTAGTTAATTCAAGAGTACATGGGGAAAGATGACATGGTGCAATCAAGATTGCTTTATATCATTCAAATAGAGGATATTCATGATGAGGCTTTACTAAAATTTGTCAAGAACCAAGACATTTTCAAGTGGTGGTTTGAAAATAAGACAAATATCAAAGCATTCATAATCTTAGATCTGGTCTTATTGTGGGACAATGCCAATAAAAGGAAAGGACAACATGCCAAACTAGATCCATTATGGATTAATCCTTACAATATTTCTTAATCTTGGGAAGGAATACTTTCATATTGAGAGACTTACCTAGAAATTAAAACATGCTACTGGTGAATGTAAAATTCCTGAAAAAATACTTTTCAGATGTTCCATCTCAAACACTTCTAGGGTGACTATTTTGTAGTTTAATTACTTTATTTTTTGTTCTTGCTTTCATAGATTAGTTTCAATCTTGTTCTTTGATTTCATAGTCTTATCCTATTTTTTAAGGTTTTCTATTTTCTTAGTTTAGTTTATTTTTTATAGTTGGTAGTTTAATAAGTCTCGCCAATGGCATAATAAATAAAAAATTAACCACTTCCAAGTTTCATTGTGTCCCCATTGCATAACTAAATCCATACAAGATGTTATCACATATAATTGGCTGAGAAGTGGGATCACTATGATTATGCTTATAATTTAAGAGAATGGTAAACTTTGAAGTGGAAATTGGTGTCATAGTTAATGTAATTATGATTTAATAAGAAAATGAAAATATTTTTCAAAGTTTATAAATGAATTTATGAAAAACTTTCAAATAAAGAAAGAGTCATAATTGCACACCATCACAATAAAATTTTCCTTAATGAATATGATAAAGTAATGGAAAAATCAATTGTGAACATGTTTTTAAAACTATCCCTATACCTAGGTATACTGGTTCCCAACCCTTGAGAAACAAAAGAGAAAAATATCAAAGAGGAGAATATGAAATTTTAAGGAAAATTAAAAGAACTCCTAGAAAGGGTGACTTGAGAAATATCCATCAAGGATATAAATGCCTAGTTAGCAATGGAGAAAGGCCTAAAGTGGAGCCAAAAGTAACTCTATCAAGACTATATATGCTTTGTTGGTAATAAATAAATACCCAACCTCCTCCCCAATCCATTCCCCTAAAAATATAAAATACCCATCAATTTTTTTGATCGATTGGTTCCTTTTGCCTTCTATAAAAAATCCTTATGGTAAGGTAAATAAATCACTTTGATACAATGTTAACTCTTTAAAAATATGGAGGCCTAATATGTTATGCGATTAATTTGGGAATGATTTTCAAATTTTTATTTGAAAGTATTTAGGAAAAAAAATTGATTATTTAGTTTTCATCAAGGCTAAAACCAAAAAATACTAGATTCTAAACACTAGATAATTTTTTCCTCACATAGTCACCATTTGTTGTGACCAAAACGTCCCAATTTATGTTTGACAAATGGAGAATATATTTATGTAAAATTGAGATACCTTTTTTTTAAAATTTTCCTTGTCTCATTTTTTGAACTAGTTTGTGTTTATTTTCATAATTCATTTTAGGTTTAGTTTGCTTAGTAACTTGGTCTAGATTTTAAATAGTTAGCCGTATTAATATTTACTAAGTTAAGGTTCATAGACAACATAATTAGCCTAATAATCAATTTTTAAATATGTTAATCATATAGTTTTTAATATCTTTCACATTTTTATTAAGTCTAAATCCCATTTCACATAGTCTAAGTCATAAACCTCCTCTATATAATATCTAATATTAATATCACATTTGTCTTAGCCATTTGAGACCTCCATTTTCATGGATGAAACCATAATGTAGACTTAGATTTTATACAATAAAATGGACCAGTGAGATCCCCAATGTGATTAAATTTTTTTGTTCCTTCTCCATGATTAAAATCAACTAGGAATCTACAGCATGTCCATTGACCATAGTTTGATTTTATATGATTGTGTCTATGTTGATTACAAAGTTAAAATAGACCCATGTGATTATAAGTTTAAATTTCAAAATCCAATGGTTCTAAAAATTTAATGATGGACATAATAAAAAATAATAATTTCATTACCATTTTCCATTTAATTATAACAGTGTCATTGTGTATATGTGCATGAACTAGAATCATGTCCCCTGAGTCTATACCAATTGACATAAAATTATATGCACATATATTCTGAATTTAATGAATCATATCTCAAATGTGTGTGTGTGTGTGTGTGTGTGTGTGTGTGTGTGTGTGTGTGTGTGTGTGTGTGTGTGTGTGTGTGTGTGTGTGTGTGTGTGTGTGTGTGTGTGTGTGTGTGTGTGTGTGTGAAAATTTTAAATTTTTTTCCTATGAAATATACTGCATATTGATGTATAGGTCATCACAAATCTTGTCTAGTTAAATAGGAAATATATATATATATATATAATCTTTACCTCTGCCTATGCCCACCTAGTTATGATCTCCTTACTTGTATTGTCTTAGGTTCTTACTCTCTTTCATCAAAAACCCACATCAAGGCAATACTTCCATCAATAATTCATGGAAATCCTTTCTTATTCCTCTTAAATTTTCAATCTTTTACCACAAATCCCCCTGGTTACCTTCTACCAACTTCTCACTTTGCCACTTTGACTTGTATTGCCTAACTCTTGCTCACTTCTTGAGATTAGTTCATTGGAATGTAGAATCAACACATGACTTGGGTTTACGTGGATCAATAGGTTACTAAAAATAATATTAATAAATCTATCTATTCTTATTCTTATCCTTTTTTCCACCCACAATATCCCTCAAAATAGTTCTTGACAACAAACCTAGTTTCATTCTTTACACAGAGTCACCTTAGAAGCCTTTTTCAAGCTATTTCTCATTGTATGGACACATACCATATCTTATTTTGAAAATAAAACCTTTTTAAACTACCCTCTATCCTATTATTTCAATTTACATAGTTTTAAGATCTAAATCTATTCTTAGATCACTTTTCTAAGTCAAATTTGGTCACTGTTTAGTTCTTTTAGGTCTCTCAGGACCCTATCTTAAACACAGACCTTCTAAACCATATATAGAGGTATGGAAAAACTCTTAAACATCCAAAATATACTATATTACTTTAAATACAATATTTTCACAAATTTTCAAGGTTTTCTATTGGTGAAATCTCTCTCAATCCATGTTTTTAGCTGAAAACCCTAACATAGGGTTCATGCTTGATTGTACAAGCCCGAGAAGGTGTAAAATGAAGGTTCATGCTTATAAAAAAGTTTTAAAAACTCTAAATTATTTAATATTTTTTTTTTACTCCATCAATATTTCTCTTTTTTATTGACCCTTTGATGCTTTTAATAATCAGTTTACTTAGACTTTAGTTTGACTATGTGCTAAGATACAATAGTCTATAGGATTTACCCTAGGTTCCTTACTCAACAGTGTTGAAAAAAAAATTAAAAAAACATATGAACATAAAAATTAATTAATTACAAACATGTGCAAGTGCAAAATACCAACCTTCCAACCATCCTTTCCACTATTAACACTTATGTAGGTTTGTTTGATAAAAAACATAAAATTTGTAGGGTCTTTGTTTGAAACTCTTCAAAAAAAATTCACCAATGTAATAAAGAAAAATATTTAATGGTTATTATGAAATTTTTAGATCATCTTAGAAAATAATTAGACATTCCAAACTCCTATCCACATAATCTTATTTTGAAACTCTCAACTCCTCTTAGTCTTCAACATATAGGGTGCAAGCAATATAGGTATACTAGTTTGTTTTTAAGTTTCCTATTATTATGTATGAAATAATATTAATATAATGTAATAATTTTAAAATAATACAAAAAAAAAACTCACCAAATACACATGGGTTACTTGAACTTTCTTCTATTACACTTTGCACCATTGAACTTTCTTACAGTCAAGTATCATTACATGTATGCAGGAAATACAAAGTCTGTGATGCTTTCTTGTTTTTAAATGAGAAAAATGGTCTTAATAAATTTATTTGGGGTTATTTAAAAATTCATACTTTTAATTTAACCCCTTAAAACTCTCTGACTCTCCCTTCAACATTCATTTACAAATTATTTTATTGTCAAAATTGATCTAACTACCTTTCTAACTCCCTTGTGTACGTTGGGAGGAATCTAACTACCTAACCACTAACATAACCATCAAGATGAATTATCATGTGCATAATGTATGGGTTTAATACTATTAAATATTATGACATAATATCATAACATCTTGACCTTTCATGACATCAAAACACTTGATAAATAATACAAGATTTTTCAAATATTTGAATGGACCATTTAGGTAGGAAAATGCCTAAGTGGGTAAAATTCAAAATTTATAACACTCTAAAACCTAATAATGATTCATAAAACCCTAAAATGACTATAAAATTTTTATAATTCCTCAAAACATGTGAAATAATCCATTATTTACAAATGGTTGTGATGTTTCTACATTATACTATCGAGAAATAAGATGAAACTTTCCATGAAAGTTATAAATGATTTGACTTTAAAGTTATTTGTAGAATCCTTCTTCCAAGTTCATGTCCACTTAGATCCCAAGGCCTATTTTAAACATATATACCTTCGTGATGCTTTCTTAAAAGTATGATAGCTCCTCCTTTGTTCATTTCTCTCTTGCTTTGCATCTTTAATCTAATCATGGGCAACTACTGCTTGTTCTCTCTCTTCCATAAAAATAAAAATGAAGAAAACAAATAAAATAAAACCACTTATTTCTTTCTCTTTTTGAGTTCACATTATTCTTTGGTTTTCCAATCTTCTTCCTCTTGACTCAAGATTTATTGGAATGCAAACTCAATTGTCATGATGGAGTTATCATCTTCTATGAGACTCAAATCACTTGACTCTTCAATTATATGTTACCACATTTGCTTCTCCTCTACTATATACTCATCTATATCACCTTGATATACCATTGGTTTTAAACAAATCACCTTCACTTGTTTTCTTTTGAACTTTGCAAGCACTTCAAAATGTTCTTCTTCACATTATCTTACTTCTGCCCCATATATCTCTTTGTGCATGACAAATACTTCACTTGGTGTTTTTTTACCTTCTTGTCCTTCCATAGACATGTTAATGAATTTGATTTTAATATCATATAATTTATCTTCAATAATGTTCACATAAACATACTCATAAAAAATAACATGAAAAAGATTATGTTGTGCTTCTTTGCTCTCCTCAAGACTTTATTGACTAAAACTTGCCTGCTTCTTGCTCATCATGAGACATGGTACTACTGAAAACTCTCTTTCTACTTCTTCTTCATCCAATGTATCACCTTGTTTAGGATAACATAAGATTGAATCACCAAACTCAGTTGTCTAATCAATTTTTTTCTCACCATTAGCATGTTTCTCATGCTTCCAATGTTCTTCATTTCATGCAACTTTTCACCTATATACAAAAATTTAAATAAATCATTAGTAGTAAAAATTTGAGGCCTACATTCCCCTTTTATTCTCCTTCTAGGCTGCCCTTTCATCTTCATCTTTTGTCTTCTCTTCTTCTCTATCAACTGCTTGAGAGGCCATCTCACTTTTATCTTTATACACACATGAAATCTTGGTCTCATCTTTTCTAATACTTGTTTTAGCCTTGTTAATACCTCCTTCATCTCAAAAATATCCTTCTCTCTCTAGTTATCTTTACTTCACTTCTTTCTCTTCCTCCATATTCTTGTGGCATTCCTCACTCATCAAGCCATTCATCATTCTCTCACTCTTTCTCTTCACTATCTCACTCTCTCTCTAGGTCTCTCTTGGACCTATCTATTCTTTGACAAACCTTTCCATGTGCCTTATTTGACCTCACCTGGGTTTCTCTCACTTGAATCTCTTAGTCTTTGAGTCTCTTTATTTATTGTACCCACTTAGGACTTCTCTCTATCTCAAGCTCTTCTCTTGAACTTCCTTTTTCAGATCTTTCACTAGCTCTTCTCAATCTTCAAGCCCTTTTTAGATTAATGGATTTACCACATTTCTCTTCTCTTGAACTTCCTTTTTTATATCTTTCATTATCTCTTCTCAATCTTCAAACCCTTTTTGGATTAAGAGATTTGCCACACCTCTCTTCTCTTTCACTTAGATTTATACCTCTCTTTTATATACCTATAACCTCTTTAATATTTTTTTAAACCTTCATTATCATTCTCACAACATCATATCAAATAGTATTCAATAATTACTCATTCATAACCTTCATGTACATGTAATCAAAAATATAAAAAAAACAACCAATATGTACTCCACATTATCTTCCTACAAACTAGCATAACATTTTCAAAAACACAAAACATATCTTAACAAATAATGCTTTTTTTTTAATTTGATACAAAATGATGTAGATGTCATCACAAATATTGTATTTTTATATAGAAAACATAAAATAAATATACTTATTTACCTTTGAATATGCCCACCTAGCTCTGATCTCCTTACTTATCTTGTCTTAGGTTCTTACTCTCTTTCATAAAAAAACTCACATCAAGGAAATAATTCCATCAATACTTCATGGAAATAATTTATTATTACTCTTATCTCTTCAATATTACCATAAACCCCCCTAGTTACCTTCTACCAACTTCTCACTGTGCCACTTCAACTTGTATTGCCTAAATCTTACTCACTTCTAGAGATTAGTTCACTAGAATGTATAATCAACACATGACTTGGGTTTTATTAGATCAATAAGTTAATAACCATAATATTAATAAATCTATCTATTCCTCTTCTTATCCTTTGTTTTGTAGACACCTAAATCTGGCCACCAATAAGCTCCAATCAAGATTTTGGCCAATTTCCACCCAAAATGTACAATTTGGCCTAAAAATACTAAAACACACTAAAAGATTTTAAATTGACATATTCAAGTGCCAATTATGGTTAGGGTATCCCTAAATGGGACAATGTAATTTATAAGCCAACTAACTTTGATCAGATCATTCCAAGTCAAAAGGCCAATATTGCACCTAGATGCTCTGGATTGCTCTTTCCTATCACATCTCTTGCACAAGACATGTGCCTTTGTTATTTTTTGTTGATAACATCATAAATGGGATAATATATCCAACACATATGACATCAAATTTCAATTCTAATCCAATAAAATTTTGGACCAATAACAAGGCATTCTGATCAATTTGATTAATTTGTGCATAAAGTGTTTAAACATGCTTAAGAGATAATTAATCCAAATCAAGGCCTAATTAAGAATTCCATGAAAACTTGTTGAATAGTTTGTTTTGGAAATAAATATTGAATATCTGCATCATTAGGTGACCTCATTTCTTGGAAAGACATCCCTAGGCCATAAATGCCACAAATATTAGGATTCATGCCTCATCAATACCTTCCATGATTCCCTCCATGCCTCTTAATTGACCCTTCTTCTAATGTCATGGTGAGGATAATTACAAAATTAATTTCAAAAATTAAATTAATCCTCAACCACACATATCAATCTCAGGATGGATGGTTTAGGGTGATTCTAGACATTCTCAAAAATCTTTAAATAGAGAGGCCATGAACATCATTTCTAAGCTATTTGGTACAAAGTTATTATGTTAAAAAATATTCAAATTCTTGATAATTAGTGTTACCATACCAAATTGATTCCAATCCAAGCCAAGCCATAAGCCAAAGGTGCCAAGGAGAGATGGAGGTAGCCAAGCTTCCATTACCAAGGACTTCATGAGCACAAGTTGAGTAAGCCACCACTACAAAGGCATTTGGAGCATCCATGGAAGGTGAAGGAATTCTTGTGTTTTATTCCTTACTTTTTAGTTGTGTTTGTCATTTATTTTTTCTAACTAAGCTCTCCCTAGTTTTTAGGCCTAGAGATGTTATTTTAGTTAGTGTGTTTCTTTCATTTTATTTTCATTTTAGAATTAATATGATACTAACCATCCTCTCTTGAGTCAAATTCTTAGATCACATAATGGCACACCTAGTTGGACTAGACACATCTTGCACCTAAAGAAGATCATTTTTTAGCTTTAAAATATTCATTTGGAACCTTAAAACTCTTGTAAATTGATTTTTCTAACTTTATTTTACCCTTTTTGTTTGCCATAGGTTTACACAGTAACTGACATTCACTAGTAAGATTGACATCAGTTAGATAGCTTAACTGATGTTGATTAGCAAAATTGACATCAATTGTATACCCATCATTGGTCACATTGGTATAATTGATGTTGGTTAGATAACTGTCATCGATTAGAAAATGTAACCATCATCGGTCACATAAACCAATGTTGGTCACTGTGTTTTTATTAAAACATAGACCTGAGAGATCTTTTTCTAAAGTTCATTGTTTCAAACTCAAAAGAGCTTCAAGGATTAAAAACATGCTAACATTTTTTCTATAGGACCAAGCTTGACATTTGCTAAAAACATGTTTTAGATCACCTTTTGCATGCTTAAAAATCAATTAGGAACCTTATTTTGGTGTTTAACAAAAGAATTTAGATGTTTACGGTGAATGTTTTGAAATTTTACAACTAAGACCAAGGGGTCAAATGAACACCACCTAATTTTCTATTTGGGCTTAAAAATGAACTCACCTTCTCAAAGCATTTTGTATTTACTTAGTTGGTTAGATTGAATTTTTGTTTGTAAAAAAGAGAGATGTTGTATGTATGCTCTTCCATTTGTCCCATTTACGGAAACCTTGGAATCAAAAGTTCCATTCTTATTACAAGTAGCCTAGTCCAAGGCTTAGAAATAAATTCATCTAAAGCACTCACCAAAAAATCATCAAAGTTTGGGTGACCTTAAAAATGACCCTAAAGTCTTTCTACTTTCATGCTTTTTTTTATTTTTATGCAAACTTGGCTTGCAAGGGGGACTTCATCACCTCCCATGAGTTCTTTAGGGAAGCTTTGACTTGGGTTTTCACATCTTGGTATTGACTTCATTTGGATCCTAAATGGAGTTGAACACAAGATGTAGTGGGACTTTAGACATTGTACTACACTGAGTGAACAATTGAATATAGTGGTTGCAAAAAGGACAAGACCTTTTTGTGATAAGCCAATTGAGACGGACCCAAAATCTATACTTTTATTTTGCATTGTTTAGCATGAAAGTCATTATGCAATTTATTCCCCTAGAATGTTAAAAAAAAAATTAGATCTTAGACAAATCCCTACTTGTCATGGATTATTGTTGGTGCAAGGTACACCTCAAGGTCCATGTCACTGTACTATCATTTGAGAGAAGGGTGGGTATAAAAACCCTACTATATAATGTGCATTTACTTTTGGATGAACACTTAAAATCCTCTCAAATGATGAATATGTATGGATTACAACAATACTAAACAACCTTGTCAGTTTAGGATCTAAGAGTGATTAATTAGTTGGTCTTGTCCTAGATTAAAGTCTTGGTTGATGTCAAAACTTGGTGTAAACAAACAATCCAAACCAAACACATAGTCCTAATTTTCATTTGAACAAAGAGGTATTATGCTTCCCACATGAAAACATCAATTTGCCTTGTTCAAAGTTCATCAAAATCTTGGGAGTCATATCATCCACTTTGGCATAATTATGTTTCCGAATTGAGTCTATACCTTTACCAAAGTTGTTTTAAGTTCTTCACTTATAATCTAAATTTAGAATTGCACCTTTACAAGTTCATAGGGTTGATGTGTTAAGTGGGTTCACCATTTGCACTAAACTTGAGGGAATTTAGGTTTAATTTCCAATTTGGGTTGAAGGCTATTTAAGACTCATAATCATTGTCATCACTTGATAGACTTAAGCCATTTTATGCTAAACACTTACACTTTGAGTCTATGTACCACAACATTTTGAGTCAAGAAAAGTAGTGTTATTCTGTCAAAGTTTTGGGAAATTATCTTTGCCTTAGAGGGTTTTTGAAATAAACTTATTTTCACACCTTTTGGGTAGTCTAACATCATTACACTACTCAAAATATTTCAAATATTGTTTCATATACACTCTCGCATAGAGTTCCAAATTTATTCCTAAATTTTTAGACTAATTCGAATGTACTTTTATGATCCTTTATCTAAAGCAAAATTATACCATTCACTTTTGTCTAAGCTTATTTGTCAAAATAACCAAGTTTTATACCATTATTTATGAGAAAATAAACTATTTCTAAAGTGCCTTTTGTTTCATACCTTATACCTAGTCGATCAAGTTCATGTCTAAGAATCAAATGCCTAGTGTTTTTTAGAAGTGTTTCAAATTCATTAGATTAAAAATTTCATCTATTTCAAAGTCTAGCTTTTGACGTCATTTAGCCAAGAGTCCTAGTGCATGCCTTGTTTGAGCTTATATTTTGACACTGCATTTGGCCAAAAGACCTATCAACTTTTAAATTACTAGATTAGAATAATTTGAAACACTTCAACCTTAGAGTTTGGCATTTTGATTTTTAGTCCATTTACTTGCTTGTCTTTGTGTGAATAGTGAAACATTAGATACTTTATGCTAGCTTATTTCCTCACAAATCTTAGCATAAACCTTTTGATCCTTTTGACAAATCTAGACCAAGTTGGAACATCATCTATTTTAGATTCTATCTTTTTTAGAGTTTGTAAAACTCTTTAACCTTTTATTACAAAGCATTGACTATGGATCCCAATAAGGATTCCTACACTCATAATGAACTCATGTACAATCCAAGGATTAGTAATATATTTGTGTAAGAAGAAATGGTGGAAGACCCCTATGTGGATAATATTGCTTATGAGATGGACTCTTATCCCTCTTAAAATACTCAATCAGGGGCACAAAGCCAAGATCCATTGGCTAACTATTTGGTTAACACACTACCTTATTTAGAATAAGACCAAGAACAAACTACATAATACTTAGCTACAATACCCACAATGGATGAGCCAATTCTTCAATAGTCATATTCTACTAAAATGACTTCCTCGCATGATCCATTTTTGTTTGAGTGATATTTGTTAGAGAATAAAGATGAGATTTTGGTTAGAGCCATAGAGGTAGGGGCCAAGTTTCCAATAGACTTCCCTCGTAAAAATTAACTAAGTCTAGTAAGAGTACTCCATAATATCATTTACAATCAACAAGTTTCTTTTAGCAATCCTATGGCTTTAGTCCAAACAACTTATCAAGACCCTAATATATTTAATTAGGGAAAAAACATGATGGAACATCACTTTAACCAAATGTAGATAGCATATCAAACCTACCTGAATCTAGCACATGATTTAAATTAGAAAAACATGGTGAGTAAGCCTCTTATTGACTTAGTCCCTTCAATAGGAGTGTTGATAGAATTAACTAGACAAGAGAATCTAAGTTCTGACCTATTCATACAAACTGCTTTGATATATAACCGAATGTATATGCCTATTATTAAAGAAGTGTCTTTAGCCTCTACATAGAATAGTGAGTCAAATGTAGTGGACAATGTACAAATAATGTCCAATCTCAATTAAAGTGGTACTATTGCACAAAGAACTAGCCAACAACATGTGCCTATAGTTAATCCCATGAGTAGATCATCATACTAGGGAATAGGAGTTTCTACACCCCAACCTCAACTGGTTACTTCCTCAAGTGTACAACCTATGAGATTAGGTAATTAAACAATGGATAATGTCACACCCTAATGATAGAATGTGATGAATCCTACTCCTCCTTAAAAAGTAATGAGTAGTATGCCACAACAGTAGACACAATCTAGTGTATCAATGTAATAGAGGACAAATACATTACCACCTCAATCAAGGGCAACTAATGTTCTACCTCACTAGGTAACGATGAACATACCTCTTCAGTCATAGACTAATATGCCAATTCAAAACTAAACAATGACTAGTCAATAATGTGCAAATATTGGTCAGCAACATATACCAAATCTACAACCTACTTTCACTTCTCCATAGGGATTTGTGAATAAGGAGGTCCCCATGTTTTTCAAGTACCTACTAGACAATCATTGGTTCAAAATGTGCCACAAATTTAGAGACACCGTCTTAGACCACAAGTTCCCACTCAACAACAAGGTTTGATTAATCAGTAATATGTCACTTTTAAACCACATCAGACATAACATAGTTATATACCACCATCCCAACCAAAAAATCCTCTGAGTCAAACCTTTATTGCTAACCCAAACTAGAATATCACACAACCAAATGTGCAATTTCATGTACATCCTAATCCATGCATGCATATTCCTAGTTCATTCCCCAACCAAACCAATATACCCCAATAGGTATCTCCATCATACCCTGGTCAAATTTTCCCACTTGTGACCTCCCAACCATATACCCAAACCAATATTATCCCTCAAACCAATGTTCCTTCCAATTTTTTATCCCAATAATTACAATAGATGAAGGATGCAATTATTTCCATTCAAGTTGATAAATAGACTAAAAATTTCAAATTGGATGGCATGTGTTCCTACCAATTCAACATGGAGTATTTACAAATACCATTCCCTCTAGGATACGAACCAACCAAATTTAACAAATACAAAGGGAAAGGTGACCTGAAGGCTCATTTGACCAAATTCTTTGTTGCATGTCAACTAGTGGCATATAAAAACATATACCTTTTGTTGTTTTTTTCAAGGAGCTTGGCTGAACAAGCCTTGGAGTGGTTTTTAAAGTTGCCTAAAAATTCAGTAGCAGATTTTGATGATCTTTTTGATAAGTTTGTGCAACACTTTTCCTATAATCTCGAGTATAATATTTAATTAGTGGACTTAACACAAGAAAAGTAAAAATATGGTGCGATTTTTAAAAGTTATTTATAGTGATGGAGAGCCCTTGCAAGCTTTCTCACGTAAAATCTAGATAAACAATTAGCCACTTTGTTTACTAAAAATTTGGATAGTGAGATAGCTTACCATCTATAACTATAATGTGCACATACTTTCAAAGAGATCATTGATAAAGGTTTGTTTATTGAGTGAGCAATCATCAATAAAAGAGTCATCAAGATTAATTCAACTAATCAAAATAAAGGTACCAATCATGGAAATGGCCAAAATCAACATCCTATTCAAGCACAAGCATCACAACTGGCACATGCCAATAACTAAGAAAGATCAAAGCAATTCAACTGCAATAGGAATGTTGTGGGAAATGGAATAAATAAATATTTTCATGTCCAAATGGTGAAAATTTCATCTACACCACATTTTTAGCTTACTCCTACCTAGAAACCTCTCTAATCAATATTGCAAGCACAACAACCAAAACTTACACAATAAATATAGTATTCTTTACCATTGTAAACCCCTACTCTTAGGAGAATTGTACATGCACATCATGTCTTTGGTGACCTAGGAGAACCTATTGAATATATATTTCACAAGCTTGCTACCACTAATTTGATTAGTTGGTCTATACAAAAGCATTATCCACAAGGCATTCCTTATCCTGATTGGTATCGAGAAAATGAATTCTATGATTATCATTGGGTCAATGGGCATAATCTATGAAGATGTGTCCAAATCAAGCATTTAATTGAGAATATGTTGGAGAATGTGGAGATAACATTGGATAATGGTGTTTACACTTCCAATCAAACTCTTGATATTGATAAAAACCCCTTTCCTTGACATAAAAATCAATAGTAGTAAAATGATTAGCAATGACAACAACAATAGCCAGTGTAATAATAAAATCAATAGCATCAAAATCAAAAGCCAAACCAATAAAACCAACAAAAAAACCTACAATGATAGAACAATAGATAAAACTAAGGCTAAAATGGTAACAACCAACAAATCTACCATTCAATCGCACATGACTACAATAGGGTTATAGGTCATATTGCATGGGGTAACATTAATACCATCTCTATTAATCCTAGACCCAACACTAATAAGCCTAGACCATTTCTAAACAACAATATTTAGCCAAATTACATGGATAATCCTTCTTTGACTTGAGAGTGCATATAGGCAAACCAATAAACTAGGATTTCCCCTCTTGGACCTTATATTGATAACTCATTCTTGCCACATGACCACATATGAGTGCACTAGCAACCAAGACTTATCATGTCTAGTCCCACACCATTTCCAACATTGGATAACAATAATGGTCTATTATTTAATCTCAATTGTACAATCACAACTTAGAAGTTGAAGATTATTATCCTAGGCCCACAACCATACACCACTTTGCCTATTATCCAACCAACCATTTAGCCTCGAAATAAACCATTCACTACTGACCAAGACAATAAGTTTGACATTTTGAAATAATTATAGAAGACACCAACACAAATTTATACTTTAGGTTTTTTTGAACATCAATAATCCACAAGAACATTTTGAATGAGTTTTTGACCCAATCCATTGTTGCTAGTAACATATCCCCTAAGAGATTTCAATCTTTGGTTAGACACCTAGCTCTAGCCCAACAAGTCACAATCAACCAAAGCGATATGTCTTCCCTTAGGCCACTCCATAATAATCCATTATACATAGAAGTTTATATAATATGGCATAAAGTGAAAAGTATCATTATAGACAATGGATCCAGCCTCAACATAGTGTCTCTAAATATCATCAAGCTTCCTGGGTACACAATGGTAAATCTCCAACCATAAACAATAACTATCAAAGCCTATGATAATAAGCAAAGAGAATCATAAGACATCATTAATTTTTTAGTTATCATTGGGCCTTTGACCGACGATACACTTTTCCATGTGCTTGATCTTGAGTTATCATACAATATAATTCTAGGTAGGCCTTGGTTACATAGGATTCATGCAGTCCTGTCAATGCTGCACCAATGTATCAAGTTTTCCCACTTAGGGATGGAGGTGAATATTCTAAAAGATTTACACCCATATAAATATTGAAAGCATCTTGAGGCCAAATTTCAAAGATATAATTATTAGAACAACATGAATCTACATTCCAAATAGTATAAAGGAAATGTTATACTTATTGATCCTTTACTAGATAATTACATAGATCCTAATACCTTGGATTCCATTTCCCACATGCTACTTCCTGAAGCTTCTAATAATTTCATCATTTTAGATAATGGACTAGAAGAGTATGTGACCCATGATACATTTCATATTGCTAATCTTCCTTAGAATTTGAAATTTTTTGGGTGAACTAAAGTCACCCCACATATGCATTGGCAACAAAAGAACAAAGATAAGGGACCTGTCACATTTGTACCAACATTTAGCCTCGAACCTAAGGCTCTTAAAGGGGATGAATCATGGTTGTACATTAAAAACCAAGATGATTGTTATAAAAGTGCAAAGTATCCTATTCCCAATAGGATCATGGAGCATCATAATTATGAAGGGAGAGGCCTTGGACTGAATCAACAAGGAACCATCAAGCCAATTTTTATGACTAAGTATGAAAGACCTTATGGAATTGGATTTAAAACACCTAAGGGTGACCCCACATATCTTATTAAAACTCCATCACCAACAACTAGTGATGATGATGTCGATAGCAAAGTAGAGTCTGATCATAGCCTCACTTTGATAACCTAGCTAAAACCAACCTATTTGATAATAATGCCATGTTTACCCTTACTTTGGTCATTCATCATAACCCTTTGCCATTCTATTATCCCCAACTGATAGATTGGGAGCAACAAGAATCCAATCTACTGATTGATGAGTTCCATAATGATGAGGCATTCTTTGATTTCTTAGGCCTTGGAGACAACATTCTGTTGGGAGATCACAAATCAAGATTATAAATCACATTAGATACTGTAGCTTATTTTAGAGAGCGAATGAACACCCTTAGCCAAAAAAAAATATGTAAAACATTGAGGTCCCAAAGTGAAAACCTCTTTGAGGCACTTTCTGACTAGGGAAAAAGTAAAGATAAAGGCTAGTTTAGTGGTGAAAACCTGTTTTAGGTACCATTAGATGGGGGTGTTCATTATTCTTCAAATTTAGACTAGGAGATCACCAATAATGAACTTGCCTATGGATCTGAGTTTATCTTTGAGTAATAATAAGTATTTGATCAAATTCTTAAAGATTTTTTTACTATTTTTATCACATGGCCAGATCTCCCATTAGGGGACTTAGATTCATCATGCCTAGGAGAAGTTAGAGATCAAGTCCTAATGGAGGACCTTGACATAGTCCAACAATTCAAGTCATTACCTATTGTCTTAGAAGATGGTTCGACCCTTCTAGTTGAAGATATAATAGAGGTAAACATTGAGACTCCATCAAACTTGAAATAGATAAAATTAGGCACATCCCTCGCTAAGGAGGAACATGCCATCTTTATATCTCTATTGAGAGAATTTGTAGATATCTTTGCATGGGCCTATTTTGACATGCTAGGTTTAGACCCTACCTTGGTTCTACACCACCTTGTGGTTAATCCTGATGCCAAACTAGTAATATAAAAGATACGTAATATGCATCCTCGCATTGCTATATTGGTAAAGAATTGGAAAAACTCTTAGAAGCAGATGTATCTGATCCATTAACTACTTAGAATAGATCTCTAATGTGGTAGCTATTAGTAAAAACCCTGAAGGGATCAAAATTTGTACTAATTTTTTAGACATTAACAAATCTTGTCCTAAAGATTATTTTCCCTTGCCTAATATTGACATGATCATTAACTCCATGATAGGTTATGAAATGCTTTCACTCATGGATGTATTTTTAGTATACATCTAGATCATAATATCACCAAAAGACCAACATAAAATAATGTTCACCACTCCATGAGGAACATTTCATTATCAAGTAATGCCATTTGGCCTTAAGAATGCTAGAGCTACATATCAAATGGCTATGACTATCATATTCCATGATGTTATGCATGATATTATTGAAGACTATATTGATGATATATTAGGCAAATCCAAAACTAGGGCCGACCATCTAGTAGTGTTGCATAAGATATTTGAAAGATTATAGGAGTACAAAGCTAGACTCAATCCAAAGAAATATGTGTTTAGTGTAACTTTAGATAAATTACTTAGCCTCATCATGTCTTGTAGAGGTATTGAATTTGATCCAACTAAAGTCCATGCTATAACTAATATGCTACCACTAACTAATTTAAAGCAACTTCATAGTTTATAGGGTAAGATATAGTCAATCCGATACTTCATCTTTTAGTTAGTAGATAAGTACCATCCATTTACACACCTTTTAAAGAAGGGAGTTTTATTTCATTAGGATGATTACTGCCAAACAACTTTTCAAAAACTCAAAGACTATCTTGTTAATCTACCTAATTTATTACCTCTTATGATAGGATAGTCATTCTTTTTATACATATCAGATACTGACCATGCTCTGGGGGCACTCTTGGCTCAACATGATGACAATGGGAAAGATCATATTGTATACTACCTAAGCCATATGTTGGTTACATATGAATATAACTATGCACCTATTGAAAAATATTGTTTATCCATGGTTTTTGTAGCTTAAAAAATATGCCACTACATGTTGAATAATAAGACCATGGTCATTTTAAAAGTATATCTACTCAAGTATCTACTATCTAAAATAGCTTTGCAAGGTAGAATGGCTAAATGGATCATGCTTGTCAGTGAGTTTGACATAGAGTATGTCAATTAGAAGGTAATCAATAGACAAGTTATTGTAGATCAACTTGTTGAAGCACCTCTCATAGACACACAACCACTCACATTTCAGTTTCTTTATGAATCCATAATGACCGTCATTGACACACCCCTTGAAAAGTAGCCCTAGAAGCTATATTTTGATTATTAATTCACTACACATGGATTGGGGGTAATCCTATGGTTTATTACACCATAGGGATATCTAATCCTTAAATCATTCAGAATCAACTTTCCTTGTACAAACAACATGGACGAGTATGAAACACTTGTTGCAGGACTTTGACAAGTAGTGCATTAGAATATATCTCATCTCTAAGTTTATGGTGATTCTTAGTTAATCATCAATCTGGTCATAGATCATTTTAAAACCAAAGATGACAAGTTGGTTCTATATAAAGCCATGATTGACACTCTTAAACAACAAATTGCCAACATTCAGTTTGAACACATACCAAGGGCTAGTAACAGAACTATAGATGCCATGGTTACTATTGGATCTTTGATTCAATAAATACATAAAGCTAGAGAGTATCATTTCCTTATCAAGAATTTTTCAACACCAACTCATGAACCTTCAATCATTACAATGATTTGTGATATTATTGGTCCTAATTCGATCTGGTACTCAGACCTCTACAACTACCTTCATGACCAAGTTATACCACCTAACCTATCTCAAAAACAAACCAAAGCCTTTATTAATCATTCCACTCATTATACTTTACTAGGATCCACCCTTTATCACCATAGTTTTGATGGAACTCTGCTTCATTTATTAACTTTGGTAGAGTTTACACTAGTGTTAAGAGAAGTTCATGAAGGATTATGTGGAGCTCATTCTAGCAGTGCAATCTTATCCAAAAATCTCTTATGTATTGGTTATTATTGGCTCAAAATGGATAAAAATGCCACTACATATGTAAAAAAGTGTGACAAATGTCAATGGCATTCTAATTTGATTCATACCCTAGCAAAAACTCTAAAATTGATGTTAACACCATGGCCATTTTCTACATGGGGACTTGACCTCATTGGGAAGATCAACCCCACTTCATTTAATGGTTATAAACATATAATTATCACCACCAAATATTTCACTAAGTGGGTTAAAGCTATACCCCTCACTTACGTGATTGTAAAGCAAATTTTAAAATTCATCTTTAACCATCTCATTTACTGCTTGTTATCCCCTTTGACATTATATCTGATAATGGAGGATCATTCAAGAATAATGATGTAGACCAGCTATGTACTAAATATAACATCACACAACATTTTTCTATATCATATTACCCTCAAGGTAATGGCCAAGCCAAGTCATCCAACAAAACCATTGTCAATATTCTGAAAAATATTATCAATGATGCTAGTCATGATTGGCACTTGTAGATATTACCTACCCTTTAAGCATGTCATACCAATCATCATACCCCCACAAGTGCCACTCCATACTCACTTTTTTATGGTATTGAGGCCATCCTTGCCATTAAGGTCAAATTACCTTCACTGTGCATCTCTTTCAAGCATGTCTTTGATGATCATGACTATCGAGTAGCTTGCCTACAAGAGGTAGACCTACTTGATAAGAAATGCATAGTTATGCTCAACAATATTCAAGCATATTATAACCAACTCAAAGGCCACTATAATTAGCATGTTAAGTATCAAAAATTTGAACTTAGTGATCTTGTTCTTAAAGAAAACCAAAAGAATACCATGGATGAGAAGAAGCATAAAGGGAAATTCAAACCAAACTAGATAAGGTCTTTCATCATTACTATAGATTATGGATTAAGAGCATATAGGGTTGCCACATGAGATGGAGATGAACTTCCTGAATTGATGAATATTATTCATCTCAAGTGGTACTATAATTGAGCTCTAAGGTGTATTGTCTATAAGGACCATTTTAGTTATGCCATTTTATCACTATTCTTTTTTATACATATATCATCTTTATCCATCCTCTTAGTCTTATCCACTTTCTGATTTTGAACTATCAACCTAATGTATTCTAAATCCTAACCCATTTGGCCTTAGTTTTTTACCATTCGTTATGCATTTTCAACATTAAGGTATCTAATCAATTTCATTAGTTAGTTCTATTACTTCAGATAGAGATCATATTTTAGGACAATGTGATATAATTTTTGACAGTTGCATCCTTTGTTTGTTATTCCTTCCTTACCACCAGTCTTGTTACTAATTATAACTACCTTTGGGCAAATTAGTACATTTGATCTATGTCATTGTGTCCTAGTTATAACCACCTATGGAAAAATTGGAGGAAACATTAAACCTTGATGTACCAACATGCCACTTCCTATGTTGTACTATGCCTTTTTACCAACTGTGCCTATTTTGTTTGAATTGACTACTACACTAGTCAATTTCCTCCACTGTAAGGGTGGAACTATAGTGAATTAAGATCCTACTTTGGGACTATGTAGCTATCACTCAATACTATTTGAGGTTAGCTTAGTCACCCTTTTCCCCATGCTCTCACCATTTTATGAGCACCCTAAGCCATGCTCTCACCATTTTATGAGCAACATAAGCCATGCTCTCACCATTTTATGAGCAACCTTAGTTTAAACACTTTCACCATTTTGTGAGCTTGAACCATTTAGTGTCTCATCATTCTTAATTGAGTTAAGACACTCCAAAACAATTCCAAAAACATTTGAAAAATTATTAGAAAAGAACAAAAACATTGACCACTTCTTTTCCTTAAGGATTTTGGGAACCCTTACCAAGTTACAAGCAAATCACTTGTCATTTAGTTTCCCCATATTTTTTGGCATTTTTCTCTCATGCACTTACAATTTCTCAAGACCATTCCTATTCCTATATTACATCCATTTTATTTGTTTTCCTTAGTTATCACATTCATCCCATTCCCTAGGAGAACTACATTTACCTTGAAGTTTTTTATTGGATATTCCATACATGGAACTATGTAGGCAATGTCCACTTGCCTAGTGCATATGGAGACAATTTAGCCACACCCTTCCTTTTCTTCTATTCCCCCATTTTTTTCATTTATTAAGTTGTCACCTATTTTCTAGGGGGCAATGTTCATAGGGTTTTTATTGCGTTGTTTGTTTGTTTGTTTGTTTTTGCTTGTTTGTCTACCTATTTGTTTACTTTCAAAATTATTTCCTTGATCCAATTTATGTGTGTTCATTGGGTGATTCCTTACCCACACTTACACTTGAATCCATCCATATTCATAGGTTTACATTGTCATCATGGTTTCTATCATTGGTGCATTGTTTTCTATTGAGAATTGGATTATGGGAGTCAATCATCATGCATATTTTTGCCAATCATGATGTTATATCATGATGCCTACCAATACATGATACAACAAACCTTAGATTTAAGAAGTATCTTTAGCATAAACATCTCAATTCAATCCCAATCATATCCCAAACAGAGTAATTAACCATGAAAAAATTTCAACCTTTATTAGTTCGGATGAGCCTCTCCCTACTAGTAGGTTGTTCCAATTCATCATTACCCTATGTGTTAAGTTATCATCATTCTCAGCCAACTTTATCATATTTTCTATAATTGGGGTCCAATGATTATAACCACCTATGGTTAAATCATTGCACACCATCCCACCTACATTTCTCAATGATTTTAATTGCCTTTGGGTAAATCATTGTATTATCACCACTTTACATTTTTTTGCCTATATAGGGCATGTTATTATCTTGTTTGTCTATCCTAACAAGGGTAGGTCCATCTTCTCAATGATTATAACTACCTTTGGGTGAATCATTGTGTTATCATACCATGTTGCCACTATTGAGGTACAATGCTTATAATTGCCTTTAAACAAACCATTACACACCATCCCACTTGCATTCTCGATGATTTTGAATAATTTTTAAATATCATTGTGTTTTCACCCCATCATCTTTCTTTTCTTTGGTCCCCTCATTTCACTTCCTTTTTAGGGACCGTTTATCGACTTACTTGTGCCAACCGTTCCCCCGAGGGGGGCATCATGCAGTTAGTTTATCATTAATGTAGTTATAGGCATACATTACCTTTTCATTATTTGAGAAGATGTTATTGTGCTTATATATTTCAATGCCTTCCCAAATAGGGGCGAACTATAGATGACTAAATCTAGCCACCAATAAGCTCCAATTAGGCTTTTGGCCAATTTCCACCCAAAATGTACAATTTGGCCTAAATACATGCTAAAAGATTTGAAATTTACATATTCATGTGCCAATTATAGCTAGGGTATCCCTAAATGCGGAAATATAATTTATGGGCCAACTAACTTTGATCAGATCATTTCGAGTCAAAAGGACAATTTTGCACCTAGATGATCTGGATTGATCTTTTCTATCAAATCTCTTGCACAAGACATGTGTCTTTGTTATTTTTTGTTGATAACATCCTAAATGGGATAACAGATCCAATGCATCTGACATCACCTTCTAATTCCAATCCAGTCAAATTTTGGACCAATAACAAGGCATTTTAATCAATTTGAGTAATTTGTGCAAAAAGTACTTAAACATGCTTAAGAGATAATTAACCCAAATCAAGGCCTAATAAATAATTCCATGTAAAATTGTTGAATAATTTGTTTTGGAAATGAATATTGAATATCTACATCATTAGGTGACCTCATTTCTTAGGAAGACATCCCTAGGCCATAAATACCACAAATACTAGGATTCATGCCTCCCATGCCTCATCAATACCTTCCATGATTCCCTCCATGTCTCTTAATTTCCCCTTCTTCAAATGTCATGATGAGGATAATTATAAACTTAATTCCAAAAATTGAATTAATCCTCAACCACACATCTCAATCCCAAGATGGATGGTTCAAGTTGATTCTAGACATTATCAAAAATATTTAAATAGAGAGGCCATGAACATCATTTCTAAGCTATTTTGGTGAAAAGTTATTATTCTCAAAAATCTTCAGTCTTGATAATTAGTATTACCATGCCAAATTGATTCCAAGCCAAGCCAAGCCATAAGCCAAAGGTGCCAAGGAGAGATGGAGGTAGCCAAGCTTCCATTGTCAAGGACTTCATGAGCACAAGCCAAGAAAGCCACCACTACAAAGGAATTTGGAGAATCCAAGGAAGGTGAAGTAATTCTTGTGTTTTATTCCTTACTTTTTAGTTGTGTTTGTCATTTGTTTTTGTTAACTAAGCTCTCCCTAGTGTCTAGGCCTATAGATGTTATGCTAGTTAGTGTGTTTCTTTCATTTTGTTTTCATTTTAGAAATAACATGATACTAACCATCCTCTCTTGATTAAAATTCCTAGATCACATGTTTCACCCACAAGATCCCTCAAAATAACTCTTGACAACAAACCTAGTTTCATTCTTTACATAGAGTCACCTTAGTAGCCTTTTTTCAGGGTATTTCTAATTGTATGGACCAAACCATATCTTATTTTAAAAATAAAACCTTTTTTAACAACCCTCTATCTTATTATTTTACTTTACAAACTTTTAAGATCTTAATCCATTCTTTGATCACTTTTCTAAGTCAAATTTGGTCACTATTTAGGTTTTTTAGGTCTCCTAGGACACTATCTTAAAAATAGACCTTCTAAACCATACACAGAGGTATGTACAAACTCTTAAACCTCAAAAATATCTTATATTATTTGAAAACCAATATTTTCACAAAGTTTCAAGGTTTTCTAGTGGTTAAATCTCTTTCAATCCATGTTTTTAGGTGGAAACCATAGCGCAGGGTTCATGCCTGATTGTGCAGGTCTAAGAAGGTGTAAAATGAAGGTTTACACTTATCAAAAGGTTTCAAAAATTATAAATTATTTAATAGGGTCTGTTTTTACTATATTCATATTTATCATTTTGATTGACCCATCCTTTGATGCTTCTAATAGTCTTTTCACTCAAACTTTAGTTTGAATGTGTACCAAGATACAACAGTATACAAGTTTACCCTGGGTTCCTTACTCAAAAGTGTTGAAAAAACTAATCAAAATTAAATACTTACAAATGTGTGCAAGTGCAAACTATCAACCTTCCAACCATCCTTACCACTGTTGACACTTATGTAGGTTTGTTTGATTAAAAAACATAGAATTTGCAGGGTCTTTGTTTGAAACTCTTAAAAAAATATTCACTAATATAATAAATAATAATATTTAATGGTTATTATGAACATTTTATATCATCTTAGTAACTAATCAAACATTTTAAATGCCTATACATAGAATCTTGTTTTGAAACTCTCAACTCCTCTTAGTCTTCAACATACATGGTGTAAGAAATACATGTATACAAGACTATTTTTAAGTTTCATATTATTATATATGAAAGAATCTTAATATAAATTGAGAATTATACAATAATATATAAAAAAACTCACCAAATATATACGGGTCACTTGAACTTTCTTCTATTACACTTTGCACCATTGAACATTCTTACAGTCAACTATCATTGCATGTATGCAAGAAATATAGAGTCTGTGATGCTTTCTTATTTTAAATGAGAAAAATGATATTAATACCTTTATTTTGGGTTTTTTAAACATCCATACTTTGAATCTAACTCCTCAAAAATCTCTAATTATCCCTTTAACATTCATTTACAAGTTCTTTTATTGTCAAAACTAATCTAACTACTTTTCTAAATCCCTTGTGTACGTTGAGAGGAATCTAACTACCTAACCACTAACATACCCATAAATATGACTTATCATGTGCATCATGTATGGGTTTAATAGTATTAACACCTAGGACATAAGGTCACAACATCTTGACCTTTCACAACATCAAAACACTTGAGAAAGAATACAGGATTTTTCAAATATTTGAATGGACCATTTAGGTGAGAAAATGCCTAAGTGGGTCAAATTCAAATTCGATAAAAATTTAACACCTAAGAATTATTAATACAGACCTAAAATGACTATAACTACTTGATAATCCTTGAAAACATGTGAAACAAACCATTATTTACAAATGGCAATGTTGTTCTTGCATCACATATGCACTCAAGTGTGTATAAATTTGTGCTTAAGTATCTATAAAGTGAATGCATATGCATGGTAGATTACCTTTTAATCCATATAAAAATGCCAAAATTTGTCATATATATATAATGATATGATAAATAAACCATCTGAACCTATGAAATCTATGAAACTTGTACTTTGATCTGAGTTTTTGCTCATTAAAGCTTTATATCTCTAAGACAAGCCCATTGTAATGACCCATTTTGAGATGAGGGATTATCTTATAGGTCACTCATCTCAAATAAGAATGAAATGTTCCATGTCATATATATATATATATATATATATATATATATATATATATATATAACATGTAATATCATCTGATCATGTTGAGAATATGCCGTCATAGTAGTATATGCATCAGTCAAGGCACGTATGTAACATATGAAATGTAGGGCATGTAAGTGTCATGTATAGATAGGTGTATCAAATAAGCATGGATTATAAGTATATTTGAATAAAAAACATAATAACAATGCATTATATAGATCATGAAACCCCTCAATGTTGAAAATCTTAGTAAACACATGATAGTTATCACACATGGGCCAAAAGTATACATACAAGGGACATAAATATATAATAACAAACAAGGCTAAAAGGCACATGTAGGATGACATAAAAAATGTCACAAATAAGGGACATCGATGTATGTCATAAAAATCAAGCACAAGGGCCACACACCATAGTCACACATAAAGTAATTTATCATGTAGAAGGAGTAACAACATCAAAGAAGCATAGGATAAGAAACTAGTTTTTACCATGTTGAGTGACTTATTTTTATTACACATACCTTATAGTTACTCATGTCTTACACATTGACACATGACATGCCATTTTACTATAATATGTCATTGATATATTATAGTAAAATGGCATGTCATGTGTCAATGTGTAAGACATGAGTAACTATAAGGTATGTGTAATAAAAATAAGTCACTCAACATCGTACAAAGGTCATATAAAGATATTACCTATAACATTGAAACCTGTGGAATAAGATGAACCCAATGTGACCACTAGGTAGAGGTAAAAACAACATATTTATGTCCATGTGTAACATAAATGTCATGCATAGCACTCATATATTATAAAATTCATGTGTGTATGTAAAGAATATGCCATCTACCGAAACATGTGATATATATATATATATATATATATATATATATATATATATATATATCAATGACATATCATGTCTCAATGTGTAAGACATGAGTAACTATAAGGTATGTTTAAGAAATATAAGTCACTCAACATCGTACAAAGGTCATATAAATATATTACCTATAACATTGAAACCTGTGGAATAAGATGAACCCAATGTGACCACTAGGTAGAGGTAAAAACAACATATTTATGTCCATGTGTAACATAAATGTCATGCATAACACTCATATATTATAAAATTCATGTGTATATGTAAAGAATATGCCATCTACCGAAACATGTGATATATAACATTTGTAAAAATGTAAACTAGCCATCAGGTCATGCCTAGGTCACAATTTTAGATTTTTTAAATATTTGAATGTTTTTTGTATTTTTATATTTTTAGAATATTTGAAATTATGAAAAATTACCTAATGATTTATTTAATGGGAAGAACATGGATATTTCCTATACCATTTTTTAATAAATATTTACTATTTTATTTGCTTGTTCTAAATAATCTTCCTCTTGTGAAATTATAATATTCATACATTCATGCTCAAATTTAACATAGTCATAATCTTTACCCAATTCCCTCTGCCCGCCCCCCCCCCCCCCCCCCCCCCCCCCCCCGCCGCCCCCTCCCATTTTTATCATCCAAAATATTCTTAGTTTTGTATTGTATTGATCCAAGGTAGAGTCAATGTGGAATATAACAGAACATGTTTTGAGACCAAGTGTTACTTTCAACTCAATGAATCTAATGAAACATTGAGTCTTAGTAATATTATCCAAGCGTTAGCTATCATACCCAATATATTGGAGAAGTGTTGTGATACATATATTATCTTCTTGGTTTTTTTTTAATCATGTCAATTAATACATTTCTTGTCATTGATGTGAGAATTAAGAATCAAAGCCTCTATATATGAGGAATGATTTGTAGTTTTCTCCTTTAGAGTCAATCTTGTGACATTATACTTCTTAAGTATATCTTGATTTAGTATGTCCTTTGTGAGTAAGCCTTTCTTAAGGATTCTTTCTTGATTATTTTGAGTGTTTTTATGTAAATTTTTTTAGTGATTGATATTTTAGTAACTTCTCATTTTCAGTTTGTTCCCTTTGTAAATTTTCTTTATGTAAGCTTTCTTTTACCTCTTGTTTCTTTTGTAACATTTTTTTGTTATAATTTTTCCTTTTATAACCTTACTTATTTTGATTTTTTCCTTTTGTATGTTTTATTTCTCCAATTTTCCTTTTCAAACCTCTGGTTTCTCTAATTTTGCCTTTTGAAACCTTTCTTGCTCTAATTTTATCTTTTGTTCATTTTGCACTTGTTCCTTAGGAGATGCAATCATAGTGAGAGTGGGTTTCTTGATTGATTTATCTAGTATAGGATCACCACTATCAATGATATTTTATTTATTTTTATTCATATCCCAATAATAATTTGTATGATGTCCATGCATTATATGATATGCATAATAGTATTTTTATCTCCTTATAGGATGCATAAGAGGTAATGTGATCAACTTATTTATAAACATTTCCCTTAGAATCTCACTTGAACTCTTATTAACCTTATGTACACTTTTTGAATCACTAGTTTTAGATATATCCTATTTTGGATTTCAATCTTGATAGGAGGCACAAAATATTTAGATAGATATATAGATATATGATTGATAATTTCATGCTTTAGATTTTTTGTATTCGTGATATTATTTTCAAGTGATGTGATCCTCAAAATGAAATATTAATTTCAAATTTTTAACTCCTCTATGGATGTTCTCATAGTTAATATTTGGTTTTGAAGGGTTTCTAAATAACAAACTATATGTACTTATGATTGACTATGCATACAAAGGTCATTAAGAGGGTTTGTGGGAGTGGATGGGGATGAGGAATAACATCTAAATGACCTATATTTTGTATCATACTAGGAATAAATTAACACTTGGGACTCTTGGGATAGTGACAACATGGAATTTCTTAGAGGTAATTAGCTATGAAAACCTTGAGGAGAGGCGGAAGAAAATATGGAAGAATCCACAATAGGATGCTTTTAGTTTTGATGGTATTTAGGCATATAAAAAATACAAAACCCCATAATACAAAAAATATGGGTAACCCATAAAATCAAAGGGAACATAAATAAGAACTTGAAATAAGTATGAAATTTTAAACCCTAAGGAAAACCTAGAGTTTTGCACTATTAGATATGTGTATGGTGTTGGGTCACTTGATCTAAGAGAATTTATGTTTAGTTTTTTAGTAGTTTTATTGTACATGGCATGCATCTCTTTAAAAGAAACCTTATTTCATTTTTTAAATTGCTTTAGATTTATAAAGTAATTAATATATAGTATTAATTAATTAGTGGGTTAATTTATTAGATTAAAGTTAAGTAAACGTTAGTTGGGTCTGGGTAGTGGAGTTGGTAGTGTTATGTTTAGCCTTTGAAATATTGAAGATAAAATCAAAATGTCATTGGAATTATTTAAAAGTGAGAGATATTGGAGTTAGTTATTTCACAAAGATAGGTTATTTGTTTTGATAATAGGTTAATAATTTAATTCCCATTGTATTCTTTTTTCATGAAATTTCAATATCATGAAAGTATAAATCATGCATTAGTGTTTAAAAATCTATGTAAATTGTTCAAATGAGTATGTAAATGCCTACAAGTCTCGATATCAAACCCCAAGATGTATATTATGTATTCATTTGACATTCATATTTTTAAAAAGTATCAATCATTATATCATGAGTATATTAGAGGGTTAAGGCAAAGCCCTAGTAGTATTCCTATTTATTTGTGGGTTTTTTTGTGTGTTTCGTCATGGATAGAATATTAAGTCTCATATCTAAATTAAGGAAGATAACACCCAAAAATTATAAGTAATGAAGCATTTTTTTATTATATATGTTAATAAATGGGTTGAACAGGTCACCTACCCTTACAAAAGAAAGTGGAATATAAGTGTGATACAATAGCAAAACAAAAAGGGATAAAGCCTAGAACCTAGTAAAATAAACTAAGGAACAAAGCATGAACATGGAAAATATATTAGTTTTTAATTGTCTTTGGGAACTTTTTGAAAAACAAACTACACCTCCTACTGAAGTTGGAAAATTACTTGAATTTAAAAAATATGACAAGAGAGCACTTGCACTATTAAAATATTCTTGTTATGCACAAGTCGTAATTCACATAGAAGCAATATAGTCTGATGCGTGGAAGGCTTGGAAAACACTAAAAAAATCATATGAAAAACATCTGATGTATAATAAAATTGATCCTCTAATTCAATTATTGAATACTAAGATTAATTATGATGAAGATGTATCTAAATACACTTCTAGGATGAAAAATTCGAAACAAGCATACAATGTTATAGGAGGGAAAATTGAAGATGATATCCTCATTTACAACATTTTGAATGGAATAAATTCAACTTATACATTTTTTTTAATAAATTTTTCAACTCAATGATAAGATCAATAACATAAAATTTGATTCCATATATGAATTTGTTACTAAATATGAGAAAAAATTTAAAGAATAAAAGTAAATGTACATAAGATGTTTACTTTCTAAAGGTAGGGAAACAAAGAATATATAAAATACATGAGATAACAAAGAATTTTTAGAAGTATCATCTGAAGTATTAAGCATTCTCCAAATTTTTCCACACATAAACATTGACATAAGAATAAGCATTCATCTTGATATCATGGTTAGTCAAGTGATTCCTCCTCATCTTTTAGTTTTAACAGAATAAAGACAAATGTTATAACTATGATGGTATAAGGCACTACGCTAATGTGTGAAATTATATAAAATAACCATTTAGACATGAAAATAAGGAAAAAATACATTATATTACTCACTCTAGTAGAGATTCTTCTGATTACTCCAGTTTTATGGTTATTCTTATACAACATCTAACCAAGAAGCATCATACCTAACCAAAGGCTATTATCTAGATGGACTTTACTACATATTTTGAGTGAATATAGATTCACCCATATTTAATGAGTTGTCAACTCAAAGATAGGATATTTCTATAGTGTCAAGTTTATGGATTTTGTTATTTTCTATCCATTTTTGGTCTTCATCTGTTTGATATCCTTGATGAGGAGTAGATAGGTTTTTTTGGATTTGTTTTTTCAATGAAATAACTTCTCACCTTTTTCTTGATAATGGGAAGAGAATGTATTTGAATTTTATCAATTATTAATGATTGTACAAGTTGATAGGTGGTTATTATCATAATTAGTGATGAGTAAAGTAGAGTCAATGATATTGACATCAAGATAGATGTGCCATACATAATACTAAATAGTGACTAGATAAGTTTTTATGTGAAGCCTTATATGGATCAATGTATTTTATCAATCCTTGATTGTGCGTATATTGTAGTATAGGTATATAATGGTCATATGGGATAAACATGCCCAACTAAATTCTAATCATTCATGTCACAAATCTTAGGGTAGCAGGTTTATTTATGGAGTGGAAATGGTTGATTAGTACCACAATGTACAATGTGCACAATTTTTTAGGATGTAACAAGGACTATTAGATGAATTCATAGTCATATTATCTATATTATATTCTCTACCCCTTTGGAACAAGGGGTTTCATTGGGTCATTTGATCCAAGAGAGTTAATGTTTAGTTTGTTAGTAGTTTTATTTTATGAGACATGCATCTATTTATGAGACACCCCTTTCATGTTTTACATTGCATTAGATTTAGAAGGTAATTAATGTATAACATTAATTACTTAGTTAATTTAGTATATTAAAGTTGAGTATAATTTAGTTAGTTTGAATAGTTGAGTTCCATATGGTAATGGGCTTTGTAACTTTCCATTGGCAAGATTATACATATCATGTAACCTAATGTTTAATATTAATCAAATATATGGTAGCCTTAACATTTATACATATCAAATAATTATGAAAATACAAGTTCACCAATATGTTTTAATCTAATTTGGATTAATGGGTAAGATTAATAAAATTAAGATATAAATTTGAAATATAATTCAAATTATAAGATATGAAATTTAAGCATACATATGAATGTAAATGAATGACAATGTTATTCTGATTTGATAAAGGCATATGCTAAGTATGAAAAGTGCTAAAGAGGTCATGATACTTAATTTTTTTGGTTGAATGGATGACTATAACTATATTCTATATGTGGATAACATGGAAAAAGAAGCCTATGATTCACTTGGTTCAGGAACTGATATGTTGCCTGTGTTGGGTTAGTTCCACAAGATCATGTCAGTCTCATAGGTCGAACTAACTTATAGGTTAAAACTGACCTATACAAAAATGCATAATAGTGTCTATAGGTCATATGCAACTATATTTGGTTACTTTGTGTTTATTATCCTGAACCCTAATGATATGCAGAGATCTATAAATTAACCTCCTTTTCCCTAAAATGATAGATGTGCTTGTGAGGGCTATAAACTTGTAAAAAAGAGGGAAGTGTAATGGATTGAGTTTGCCCCAATCACCCCTATTTATTGATTGAACACTACTTACGTATCCACTACTCCAAAGAGGGAAATCAAGTCACACATAGTTCTCCCACCTAGTGTGATTGTACAATTGTGCTTCTTTGTTATATGAATGTAATTGATGATTATATTTGGTACTTGAAACTAATTTATTTAACTTAGATTTAATGTGATTCAAAATTTTCTTATGACTACTCCTAGTGAGTTTTTTTCAAATTAGGAATAATAGGGAGAATTTTCTTAGTGTGCAGTAGTGTATAGATATGTGTAAGATAAGTTCCAAGTCCATTTGAAATGATACATTGATTTTTTAATATTTGGATCATTTTGAATAATTCCTCGCACCACCAATATGCTAGGTAGATGAATCAACCCATAAGAATGTTTTATATTTGAAAAATAGGAATTTTTAGAAGAGGGTCACTATAGTAAACTTTAGTTAGGTATAGACTGATGATACTGACCTTATTTTATATAAGTGACCTTGGCACATGAATGATGAATTCAAGGTTTAGGGATGTTTATATGTGGTTTGACATAGAATATAAGGTTATTATATGTGTATAATATCATAACAAAATAAGTGATTCATAAAATAGCATGCAAGTGTGATAAGATGGTAAATTAGGACCTTATTTGAGTTCTCAAGTCATGCATGGTAAGAGTGTGTCAAGATTGTCATTTTTAATTATAAAAGACCAGATTTTAGTATCTATATAACTATGTAAATTTAAGAGCCTAGTTAAAATTATGAGCACTCATATTTCCATTATCTATATTCTAGAGTGCCTCTTTAAATATAACACTATATATATCTTCTTGATCTATAATTTGATTGAATATTATTTCCACGCTTTCATTAGTTTAGATATTTCATTGTGGTTTTTCATGACATGTTTTATAAAGTTTAAAAAAATTAAATTCTCTTTGGTTCATCTAAGGAAGCTTCTTGATCATGATATAATTCAAAAACATTATTAATTTGAGAACCATTACAACATTTTCATTCAAAAACACATCATTTTTAATATAAACCACAATTTTGTATTAACACTCTCTAAATTTCCAAATTAAATTTTTCTAAAGAAATATCTAGAATTAATTAGAAAAAATTCAAAAAAATCAATAGGTTAATATTATTTAACTCTAGTACTCATCCTAGATATATATTTAGATATAATCAATGTCAGTGACCTAATATGAGATAAAACATTGAACAAACATCTTGACCCTACAATTGTACTAAAATAAATTATACAAACATACTCAAGGTTTTATGTGGGAATGAGATGAGTCAAAGAGTCTTAAAGAATTTAACAAGTATAATAATCATAGATCATGTAAGCATGGGGAAGGATTTGGCATATGACACACGTTGGCCTAGTTTTGAGCTAATCATATGTCAGTCCTATGAACTCCCTTTAGGATCCCAACACTTAACATTATAACTCTAACATATTACACAAGATATCCTTGCACACTCACCCTAAGTTCATATAAGGGAAACTAGGTTGGGTTAGGGGTAGTTGGAAATAATGGTTAATGCATTATCTCACGTGTTCATACTTGGGCCCACTAATTTTTTTTCATACACTACTACTCATGTGCATTAGTGCCCAAAGTCCACTTAGTAATAATGGGTTTGAATTCATAGCATCATGTGTGCACCTCACATTGCTATGTGTATTTAATATGTTCATAGTATTATTCAATCAATAAAGGGAAATAAAATAACATGCACATATCTAATGTAACAACATAACATCACTATTATATCCAAGTATTAATTACCCAATCAAACAAGGTAATATATAGTGTAATATAATATTGATCTAATCATGATAACAATGTTCTATCATACCAACAACCAATTTAAAAAAGATAGTGAAAAAAACTATGTACATTATATTATAATTAATATGTACAAGGTGTTCATGGTGCTTACAATGTTAAATGCTATCTTACTAATCCTAACTCTACTTAATATTATTTTTTTAGTTTATATGGAACTCTAGATAAAATCTAGTGGCATCTATCCAAAGGTTTCATGATGATCATCCTCCTTTCTCCTTCTCAAGTTCCTAATTTTATAGGCTTAGAATAACCTTACGAGTCACTTGTTATCTCAACTACAACCACAATAGTTATTATGCTAGATGTTCACTTAGCAGTTATTACTCTAGACTATTTGAGGATATCTACCTTGTTTTTTTCCACCACTTTTCAACTAACTATCATGATCAGCTGTCATTCATAACTTCTTCCTTTGTCCCCATGATCTTATTTGTATTTATTAATTTCAAATGGTCTTGTTTGTTTTGATCCTACTATTTTTTCATTTATGCATGTAGGTGAGTCATTTATCATATTGCATTTACCTTGCTAGTAGTTCTTATTATGCATGCACATGTATTGGGGTTAGGCATGTACATAACACTCTCTTCTCCTTTGGAATTATGGTTTTCATTATTACATGCATGTGCTCCTAAGATTGATTATATTTATACAATATCTAGGGTTAAAAACATATAATGTGCAATGCATAGTTGCAGAAAGCACACATTAAATGAAAGAAACACAATTCAAGAAGGAAACAAAGTAGAGGATATTTTTTCAAGTGGAACACATATAAATATTAAGGATGAATATGTCATGGATCAATCTAGGTTAGATAAGCATATTCCATGAGGTAAAAATAATATGCCACTTATGTAGATGAGTGGAAGGGGTCCGAAATGGAATATTATTAAGATGCAAAGATAGTTGGTAGGATAACTAGACAAAAGTGATGAGTTAGATATAATTATAATAGGTATAAAGGATCTAATAAAAGTATAAAAAGGGACTCTAGCTTCTCATTAGAGGTTTTGAATAAAAAGTTTTTGAACGTTGGATGTTTCAAGTTGTTGAGTAAGAATCAAAAGTGAAGGAGAATTGAGCTAGGGTTTGATTATATAAACTCTGATGTGTTGATGTAAATATTGAAATCTAATGATTAGTAATTTATTATTTGTGGATGTATATTATGTATTAATTATATTATGATGTTAATGTATGAATGAAAAAAATAACTATGTACATGTGTTGAATGTTGTGTCTTAATTTTTATTTATATGGATGATGTGTTTTATAATGGATTCATAGTGTAATATGATGTGTAAGATTATTTATAATTTATCTCAAAAAATGTCTATTTTTATTTATTTTTGTGCCTCAGGTGAGTCTATTTAGGTCTTTAATCCTAAATAATATGCTAGTGTAGTTGATGCAGGAGCATCTAGGTTCAGGTGTAGTCTTGCATCAATAAAAAATATGTTAGTTTAGGAAATTTATCAAAGCATTATGTTGTGCAAGTTTCTTATTGTGCATGTCTTGTTTTAAGTTTGTGCAAGTATTCTATATTGTAAATAATTTTTTGTGTTGTTTTCCTCCACTTTTGAGTGCACATGTGTTTAGTGTAGATTGTCATTCTTTGTTTGTGTGTGTGTGTGTTTATAATGTTCCATGTGTATTTTTTTACATTCAAGAAACACATCATTTACTTAGAGTTGGTTATTCACCATAGAAGTAGTTGAGTTGATGAGGTTTCTTGGAGGAGTTGTACCTTTATTACACATGTCATGTGTTGAGCTGTAAGTTATATGATAATCTTGTGATAAATTATGGTACTATTCTTGAGCAAAAATGAGGATCAAGATGAAAATTTTCTCATTATAATTTTTAGTTATAAAGTCTTACAATTTCATGTGACTATATTTGTGTACACTTGGTTTGGGTTCATATCTTGTTATTTTCTATGAAATGAGCCATTGCTCAATATTTGGAATTTAATCTTAAAATTCATGGAAGCTGATAAAGATTCACTCAATATTCCACTCATACCTTGATCATATTTTTATATTCGACATCCTATGATTTTGAAGAGATCTTCATATTCAACATAATTTCCCTTTTGAATTTGCCATTATAGTGGCTCAACCTGTATATTTTTAAAAAATGGAATGACATCCATAAAAACCTTATAATTATTTAGTATTCATTTAAACATATATAAATGGTGCATATAACCTATTTTGATACACTAAAAATCCTTAGTTTGGATATTTTTTGAAGTACAAATTGAAAAAAATCATCTTTAACTCAGTCATTCTCATGATCATTGTTATTTTGTTCTTATTGTACATGGGTACCTAACATGACATAGTTTTTAAGACTGATATCAAAGGTTTTTCTTTAGTTACTCTTAAATAAAATCATTGATGTATAAAACATACTAAAAACATCTTTCTTTAACTAAACTTACATATACTAGTGTAACTTCCTTCTTCCTCTCTTTTATCATAGTAAATATTAAGGGAGATGTTAGTATATGTTAGGACATACACTTATGTATAAGCTAAGATCACTTTTTATGGATAAATACTAATATATGTATATTCATAACGTATTTTTAATAACTTATTTATAAATAATATTATATTTTTAGTGGTTATCCTCAAATTAGGGTTTTTCTAATTTAAGCTAATATCCCTACAAGATAGAGATTCCTTCCAATGTATAGACACCTAATTTTGGTAAATGACTAATTATTTGTTATGGTATGAGTTTGTTTATGTGTTTTCAAATAATTGGTTCAAATTAAGATCTTATTGGTATTTTTTCTTTGTGTTATGTGCCATGTTTGCCTCAGATGCTTTATGTTTTCTTTATAACTACATTTTATATGCTCCAGAGTCTAATGATAATAGTACCATTCAATTTATAACACTTAAAAAACTAGAAAACATCTATTTGTTTACTCGGTATGACCCTATATGCTCCTAGAATGTTAGTATACATTAGGACATACACTTTAATATAATCTAATATCACTCTTAATGGATAAACAATAACATGTGTAAAAACTATTATCTGTAACTTATTTATAATAACTTATTTATAAGTTATTTAAAAATAAGATTATATTTTTAGTGAATATGCTCAAATCAAGGTTTTTCTAATTCAATCTAATATCTCTAAAAAACAAAGATTACTTCCAGCTTATAGACATCTAATTTTGGTAAATGACTAATTATTTTTTATGGTATTAGTTTGTTTATCTATTTTCAAATAATTGGTTTAATTTAGGATCTTATTCTAACTTTTCCTTTGTGTTATGGGCCATGTTTGCCTCACATCCTTTGTGTTTCCTTTATAACTACATATTTTATGCACCTAGTCTAATGATAATATGACCATTCAATCTATAACACCTAAAAAACTAGAAAACATCCATTTGTTTACTTGATATGACCCCATATGCTCCTAAAATGTGAAAATAATGTTTTATGGTTTCTTGGTCTCCCTTACCACAAGCATACCACTACACTTCTATTCAACATTTTTATTGGGTCTATTGACCTCTTTTCCTAATTTTTTTGGTTCCTTGTGCCTTATTTGTTAGTTATCTCACATTTTATTTTTTAGCTTTTGCACCTATATGTCCTTAATTTTAAATCATAAAGTATATAGGTACATGAGTGCATTGATGTATTTAGGATAAGCAACATGGGTATGCATACGTGAATACACATATATTTTCATTGATAAGCCATCTATTGAAGTGTTAGGGTAGCACTTATGTACCAAAATAAAAATAAAATAGCATATAAAATATATTAGTTGTTTGCATCTCATTAATAAGGATAAAGATAAGGGTTAGGACCTTCCTTTTTGAATTGGTTGGTAAACTACATTGACTATTAATTTAAATTTTTTCAAATAACAAGGGTCTGGTTAAGGAAAGTCACTCATAACTAATCCCATATTTTATGGTTTTGCAAGGTTATTTGTGTTGATTAGGGGTTGTAAGGAAGGATATGATTTATGGAAAATCTATAGTGAATTGTGAGAAATTGAACAATGTTTTATAAGAGCAGAAGCTAAGGAAGGCACTAGCTAAGATTATTTTTTTAAAAATATAGTTGAACCAAGAGTGATATCCACCTACCATAAAGTGTACTCAATTTGACTATGTGTGTTTTCTCTTTCTAGGAGCATATTACTATGCTCCTAGTAAATCCAAGAGAGGATAATTATTATCCTATTCCTCTTCTAACATCTATCATATCATCACATTTTTTTTGGGTTTACTCCAAATCATTCTCTAGACCCATTTGCACCAGCTTTCAGCCTCTAAAAATACACATGTTTAAGACGATTTGGTGTTTATCTAAGAATACTATATTTATTAATTTAATTCATTTCAATACATTTAATTTATGAATTTAGGTATGTTCATATAGCTATATTGTTTTATTTTATTTGGATTTGAATTGAACATTTGTATATATCATTTATTATAATTTCCTTCAACTAAATCTACTTTAATTATTTACACAACCCTAATGATCCTTTCTTATCAGTATAAGAAGCTAAAGAACAAGGGTAAAGGTAGTTCAATTGTAAAATATTGAGATATTTATCATTGTATTCTTTATACGAGGAGGAAAATTTGCACATTTTAACTTTATTAGTCCTTGTCAAGGCAAGGTACTAATGTTTTCACTTTCCAATTAGTCATTTTTTCTTTAGCCAATCATTTTTTTAGAAATTCATATGATTTTAATAATTGTAATTTTTTAAAAAAGTTTTTACATATAAATTTATAATATTCCCAGGGGTGTTATTTGGGAAGATTCCAAAATTTATATAAAAAACTTTGGGTAAACTTTTTTATTTATTGCACTTATACAATGGCTACACTTCAATCACCAACTCATTTATTTGAAGCTTTACATTATGGTGCAGGTTTATATGGTCGTATGAATGTGAAATAATAAATCAATTACAAACTTTTATTTAAACCCTATAAATTAGCATTACAAAACATATAACATGTTTTTATAAGATTCCATGTGGAATTTAAAGGTTTGAATATTCAATCCAAAAAATCCAAAGGAAAAATGTCACCTTAATAGGTTGAACTCCATCATTAATTTTGATAACAAAGTCTCAAGTTAAAATCTTGAATTCATGTAAAAAACATTGTTTAATTTTATTCAACCAATCAAAAAGCTTAAAACATGTATAATGTTAACATTTATAAAGTTTTTCAAGTAAATATTGGCATATTCCCAGGGGTTATTTAGGAATATTACTCTATATTTAATGTTATTAAATATATTTCCAAATAATCAAGATTTTGTTAATCTATTTTGTGACTATGATTATCCTTGTAAACTACACATAAGTATCTACTAAAATTTTAGTGTAAAATATTTATGGTTAAACATGAGATTTGAAGAGATGTTTATGAGAGCAGGATATCAGCTTTAAAGATCCATTTTTCCATTGCATGGGTAAATTTTAGTGAATCTAAAAATATTTATTATCTTAGCTATTTCATAAATGCCTTTTTTATTCATGCATTGATGTGGACTTAGTCGACTATCAAGTGATCAATGTTGAATATTAATGACATGAACTTATATGTTCTACAATTGCATCTGCATAGTAAAAATGGAAATAGGTTTGTCAAAGGCAAATTAGTTTATATTCAAGCCAGTCTAGATAGAGTGGTAAGATTTTAAATTTATTTATTTCTTTTCCTTCTTTTTTATTATTGGAAGGAATGTTTTTTTTTCATGTTAAATATTTTGATGGGATCTAGTTCTTGTTTCAACATTACAACTTAGTTTCAAGCGCTTGATGTTATAGTTTGCATTGAGGAAGCTCGCCTTACTAGTAAGGGTGGATTCTAGTGTGGAATAATAATATTTCATAAATTAAATTACATAGATCATGCTTTATATGGAGATATTATTTTTGTGTGGCAGTGGATCTAGATTTTTTTTTCACATAAACTTTAATTTAAATTATGTAATTTTTTTGTTGTGGAACATAGATTAAAAGTTATGTTTTTGTATTGTTGCATATTTTGAATGTGGAAAATATAAATTCTGCTTGATTGATGTGGGACTGATGTTTTTGAAAATTTAAGAGCATTTATTACTAGAGTTGTGAACCTTTCAAAGTTTTCGTGTTCTATGGATTAATGTTAATATTCAAATTCATTGTAAGCCTTTATGTCTAAGGTTAATAGTGTTGCATGTGTTATCAACTTATTTGTGTAGGAGGTATGACAATTTTCTACTCAATTTTATTTATAAAATATTTAATAGTTTTCATTTCTTAAATCTTGGCTTCTTAGTGCTGAGATAGTGTTGGTTTACATGTGACTAGTGAAAAATGTGCTTTGGCTGATAATCTTAGTATTTTAATTTATTTTCCACTTTGAGACCATTTAATTGTCTAGTGATCTAAAGTGATTGATTAGTCTAAAAAAAATTTGTTTATAAAATTGATTATGGTCTTGTGATTCCAAAAATGAAAAAATTGCATTCAAGACTTACATAGGGAGATCAAAACTAACATTTCAAATTTAAAAAAATTTGTAGCCTAATTACTATAGGAAATTTTTTCCCATTGGCATTGATGCCATTGTGGAATGATAATAAGTGCTCAAAAATTATTTGGCATTCTATCAACCACCACAAATTGCATTACTAGGAAAGAATAGGAAAAATTTGTAATGACATTTGCAATATTCTACTTACATGCATTGAATTCATAGATAATAAAACATGCTTACCATAAATAAACCTCAGAAGAATCATTAGGTTTCCTTAAAATTATATCTCAATAAAAATATATTAGGTTTCCTTCAAATTATCTCTTGTCACATGGCTCATATCTCATAGACCACTCACCATACATCTTTACCTTGACATCAATGACATCAAACTTGACATCAAATGACATCAACCTTAACATTAATGACTGTTATGGTCTTGGATTTTGGGTATAATTTAATTTTTTTCATTTTCAAGGTAAGAATTTTATTTTTTTAAATATAAATGTTTTTTTATGTGCATGGCATACGGAATATTACATAAGATAGATGAATTCCTCTATAGCAAATGTGTTGGTCTTTTCCTTTGTGACATAGACTATAGACACACTATATCTAGACCGTGTAAATCTAGAGTTTACATTATGCCCATATGCATGGGTTGACTATCATTACAATAACATAACTTATATATTGTATGAGACTAATTGCATTTTTATAATTGTTCGATGAATAACTTTGAGTCATATGTAATGCCATCTTTTTGCTTTTTAATATATATATATATATATATATATATATATATATATATATATATATATATATATATATATATATATATATATATATATATATATATATATATATATATATATATATATATATATATGTATACGAAACACTTTTGAATTAACTAATTTTTTATTAGCAAACCAAAAAAATTGAAACACATATTGCATTGATATTATAGAGTTTTTACTATAGTTTGATACATAAATATTATCATATTATTTGGAGTATTATTTATAAATATTCCATTACCTTTAATATGATTGTAAGGTGATATAAAACTAAAATGTGTAAATTTTCATATTGTCATTTCCAAAACAATTTTATTAAAGTGGATACTTGAATGTTATGTTTATTGGTTAGTAACGTGTCAAGAGCCTACCTATTTCCTATATCTAAGATCACTTTCAAGAATCTTTTCCTCAACATGCCTTCTACCATTTTATCAGATCATAAGTCAGTTTTATCTACATGTTCTTTTCATTAATTATCTCATTTAATGAATTTAATTAATCATAATTGCATTTGACACTTATAGATGCTTGAATAGTACATGTAAGCCTAAAATATGAATTTGTTACTTGAAAATCAAAATGCATTGTCAATACCCTTTATCAATCACATATGGTCAAATGTTCAAATACAAAAAGAATATGTCTTTATAATAGATTATTATTTGAGTGATCATGGTATTCTTTACTTGGCCTTATGTGATATGCATATGAAAAAAACCAATAAGAAAACAAAGGATTAATTTATCAAGGTAATTTTAAACATTGATTGTATGTGTTTTGCATGTAAATAATATGAACTCATGTACCTAGATATCTCATTGTTCTAACTTTTCTACTTACTTCCTCATACTATAGAAGTTAACATGAGGAAAATGGAAAGTCTTGGAAATAATCAAACAACACATAAAATAGGAAAAACATGAGCATTGATAAAATTATAGTTTTTTTTAATTTTGTTTCATTTGATAATTGTATGCATTTACATTTCACTGTTTCATTGTATAAAAATACCAATATCCCCTATTTTAGTCTTGATCAATGATCTTAATATTTGTAAGATAGGATACTTCTTTGAAGAAGATGTGCTTGTCACACATAATACAATGTTGTAAAGATAATAGAACAAGAAATTGTTGCATCCAAATCTAATAGATGTCAATGGAGAAATGACTATTACATTGATTTTACCCAATAAATTCATCTGGATGCATGGACAAAAAATCAAGACATGAAAAATAATTTGCATTTCTTATTTTGATATTGCTCCCAACATAGTTTATGGTTATGGAGATTGTTGTGTAATATTGATAGCAAATGAATTTATCATAGTGGAAATCATACCTCCCATTTACATAGAATATAAGTTCATTCTCAATTTAACAATTAACCAACTCCTAGTGAGTATTGAATCCAATATTGATGAAATTGTTACATGTGCCAAAAACATTTCTATGTAACTCATTGTAGAAATAAAAGATGGAATTACTAAATATGACACAAAAAATGTAAGCTTCTACTTCCAGAAATACTTCACTTTTTTTAATGTAAATTTTCAAATCACGAAAATAAATTACTCTCTAAACATATCAAATTTACCTATTTCAAATTTTTGAGCATCTCTTTCTATCAATTGAATAAAAAACACTTGCCAAATAATTTCTTGTGGACTTATTTAAAAACTTGGTCAGATGACAGGGCCCTAAGAGAGATCTTAAAACTAGTCAAACAACATTTGCCACACCATTGAAGGATGTAAAGTTTTTTGAAGACTTGTATTCACTCTTAGATGCAAAATCAAAGTTAGGTCACATGTCTCTTTATGATGTTTTCATCTAATATTGGTCTCAATGTTTCTATCCAGGTTCCATGTTGTATTAAATTATATAACTAAATGTCGAAACAAAGTTTGCACATGCAACAAGACAATTATATGTTTGACAAAAGGCCTAAAAACTTATAGCAATCCATTCTCAAGCACTAACACAACCTATGATTTTAATACTAACATGATCAATTTAATGTGATTTTTAAAATATTTTTCAAATCATAGTTGCATTTTTTTATAATCTGTTTAGCCATACTTTTTTATTATTATAGTATAGTGCTCAAGTTTTCTACTAGGCAAGCACAAAACCTTTGTTACTTTATCTCAATTTTTATCCAATGTTTCTTGGTTTATCTAGCACTAGAGTATAACTCTTCTTACCATATTTTTGTGATAGATCAATTAACATATTATTTAGGCATTGTAACATGAGCCTAATTTTTATTCAACATCATAATTATCGATAACAAATACATGACATCTATTTTGTAAGATTTATATCTATTATTATGATCATTGATTTAATTAATGCCACCAATATTAACATGTGTAGGTCGAGGGAACATTAACAATAAAAACATATTTTAAAATCAATTTCAAACCACCTAAATAATTGTAGCTTCATAGTTAAATCCATGCAACCTATGGATGCTACAACTTTCAACTATCCTCTGTGTAATAAATAGAGTTCATGTGCATAAACCCATCACCTTAGTTTCAATCTATAAATAGTGAAAAATGCTGCCATATAATTCACTCTGATAGGAGTACCACTTAAGATGGTGTTTCCTTCATTAACCTAAAATCTTGTATGACAAATAAATGAAATACAAAACAAGTATAATTTACCTATTATTAGGATTTTCACTACAAGGAAAATTCAGTCTCAACAAATAAATAGTTATTCTAGGTGTTGATGTAATAAACAAAAACTAATATCTATGATATATTCTTAAGCTATTTTTTAAATTTTAACTTTTAATCTATATACTTCTAATAATTTTTATTTCTTCTTCCATTTCATAGGAAAAATTACCTGTTTCAAGAATCAACTACGCTATGCCTTGTGCATGGTCCCTAGCTAACAGTTATGCTTTACCTTTTTGTCACTTGATAGCATATACGAACCTATCAAAAAATTTTGTAATTAGTATGGACCCATGCATCATAATTTTCTAGTACTCTAATACTTTTTTGTATTTTGAAAAATGTTGCATGTCCATCAATAAAAAAAAAGGTATTGTTCATGGTCTCTAGAATTTGCTTTTAAAATCAATTCTATAAACACTCAATTTTTATATATATTATTTTTGAAAAATTGGTTTGATCTAGCTCATTTTCATTATATACATTTCAAAGATAAAAAAATGACTAATATAATCCATAAAACATTTGGTCAAATTTTATTTTAGTAAAGAAAATAAAATAATTTCTTTAATTGTGTAATTATATCTAATTGCATTATCTTTCTAGCCAAATCTTTCCAAATTTTTATAGCTAATATAATCAACAAAACATTTTATCAAATTTTATTTTAATAAAGCTAAGACATAATTCTTTTAATTTTTAATTTTTAACTTTGAGGACTTGTATATGTTATCATTATCATAAGATCATCTTTGTGCACTATATCATTTTAGTACATTGGACATTACTTAGAGTCTGGATTAAAAAGTGAAATCATTGCAATCTCTTCATTTGAATTTATTACATGACATGCCCATGTCTAGTTACTATAAAATGTGAAAATTTTCCATAGCAACCAACTCCCACACATGCATTGATTATGAACAATAGTTAATAGAAACTTTGGTTCTTGTTTTCACATAAAAACATTTCTTTAAACATATAAACTTGTAACTACCTCTATTACCTTTAAAGTTCTTATTTTACACTTATATCTCATTCTCACGTTTTAAACACTTAGCATCAATTCTCTAGGAATTATGTTTACCTTTATACTCTTAAATAGGATTTAAACTTTATCATTTTTGTGCATTAGACATCGGTCACAATCTAGACTAAATTGTGGGTTGATTGTAATTTTTGTATTTGAAATTATTACACAACATGGCCATGTCTAATTATTATAAAATGTGCATAATTTCCATACCAACCAACTCCTGCTCATGTGTTGATTATGAACACTAGTTAACAGAAGCTTTAATGCTTGGTTTCACGTAAAAACATGCCTTTTCACATATCAACTATTAACTACCTCTATTAGATTAAAAATTATTATTTGATATTTATAGCTCCTTGTCAAGTTGCAAATACTTATCATCAGTCATCTAGGAATTATGTTTATCTTTATACTCTTAAATAAGATTTAGATTGTATTATACAGGCTTGCTAACTAAAAATTACTAATAAATCTCATTGTATGGATTATAACAGCTTAAAACCACTTTTAACAACTATAAATTATCCTTCTTCAACATTATACCAAGTTTAAAATCATTTGAAGGGATTAATCTCAAGATAGAAGGATTTTAATCTTCTAAAATTGTAACTAGGGTTTAATAGAATTGAAAGCAATTATAAAATAAAATATCATTTTCTATAATTGGTTTTAGACCTTTTAAGACTTTATCAATCTATATTTGACTCAACCTTACCTTTTTATCACTTGTGATGTTTGAACAAACCTCAATTGCTAAAAATATATTTTTTCTCTCGATTGTTAAAAAATAACTGTGTAGGTAGACTTGAGAGGAGAGATTTCTATCAAGTGTTCCTTTTGATCAGATAAAGATATATGAATGATTCCCTTACCATATCAATCACTTTTAGACTCAAAAATCATAAAAATACATAAATGAGTACTCTTTTCCTTTAAACTATAATCATGTTATATGTCTTACAACCTTGTAGCATTTATACATGCTTAATAAAATCAAGAATACAATTTATCAACAATAGGAGCATAAACCTGCATGTCTTTCAAGTATGAAACTCCAGAGATATCTTGACAAAATGATTTTATTAATAATTCTTCTAAACTATTACAAGATCCCATATAGACCCTTTTCCACAAATCTCTACAATTCATGGAACATCAGAAAAACATGATATATTATCAAATAACAAGATAAAATAATGAACTTAGATGTTCATAGTATTTTAAAATGCATAAAGAATCAAAATGTGTCTTATTTTATTTTATTTATCCTTGAAAATAGGTTCATCCCCTACAACATTACAAACTCTCCACACATAGACTTACAACTTTAACAAGTGCAAGTTATAGACTTGAAAGCAACCTCCTCATCCTTTATAGTTTTGTTAACTCCTCCTAAACTAGTTCAAAACTTATCTCTTGCAACCATAAGTCTAAACTTGGTTTAGTCTTGAAACAATATCTCTATACAAGTAATGACTTATCCATCACACTAAATTTGACCTCTTTCCTACATTGGATATATTCTAGATTGGTCTCAGCATATATTTACATTGATTTGAGGATAAAATCACATTTAGTACATAGTAATAGACCTTATAGGACCTTTAAAAATACACTAGGACCTTCATAACACACCAAATTCCCTCAAAATGTTTACAACCAATGCAAATTTTCAAATTTCCATTTTGGTGACAAAGTGCAATATTTATCCAAACAACAATACAAGAAACTCTACTAGTCTAAATACATTCAAAATGACATGACAAGATATTCAAAGGCAAGACATAACCAATATTTACATATCTATCACAATCTAACATTTACATATTAATTTTTTTCCCTACTAACCCACGTTACTATTATTTTTTGGCCTCTTAAATTTGAATCCGTATGAGTCTTCAAAGACATCAATTAATCCCAAGTGATCGGATTCAAAAACACTTATCAAGATTATAAAGACTTCTGCTATATTTTGATATATTTTTTCTTACCCTGGCTTTTAGTTTAGACATTTATACTTCATAACATATTATTCTATATAATCTTAAACCAAAATTACCAATATGTGACCTGTATTGAAGATTGTCCCTCATAAAACTTGCATTGAACCAGGCAATGCACATTTGTTTTTAACATATCAGAGACATTACAATTGACCACAACCCCAAGATGCCATTGTAGTATTTAATTTTTGACATGATTAGATTATGCATATTATATGCACACTACATCAATAAATAAAGGTTTTACAGTCATATGGGATTTTTCAAGACATATCTCATAATCATTTTCCATTATATCTAATTGCAAGTTTCATAATGCAATGCAATTGACATAACTAATGATTTAAGTTTCATGCAATAATTCACATGTAGAGTCTTGATAGCATTTCTAATATACATATAAATTCAATTCTTTAAGTTAGATGAAAAGTTTATAGAACACATTCTCTTAGCTTCATGTATCGATAAGTTCCTATAAATAAGCATTGTCCAAACTAGTATCAATATGCATGACAATAATATGATTCGAGTGAACATATAAAAACATAGAATAATGAATTAGATTGCTTTCAAGCAATCCCAAAATCTTTCTTATATTTTCATGTCATGTCTCAGTGTCTTTAGATCTATGAGACCAACACATAGGATTTTACCATGATTCACTTAGAATTTATGTGATTTCCCCCATTTTATACACTTTTCACATTGTCATCCAATCATATATATACATGTGGACACATCCTAGGCACTTCAAGGTCTCAAAAAGAACAATCACCTCTAGGCACCTAAACGACTAGGATGTAGTCACGTGGCAACATCCTAAGTGCCCTATATCTTGGAAAGCCTTGACATCTTAGGGCTCTCAAGTTTCTCAAATGCTACTATGTGTAAGTATCCTGGACGTTTGGGTGACTGATCATGAATAGGCTTGCCAATACCTTGAGGCATTAGGCATGATATAAAAAAACAACCATCTCAAGGCCATACGTGACCATGCATAACTAAAAAATAATAGTTTGAGCTTTATGTCTTTTTTTAGATTTTCAAATTTTACATGTCAACTTAAATTATAAGTTGAGGTTTATTTATGCACTTGTATGTAATTATTTTATTCATTTAATGATAATAAAAAAGGAGTTTCTTATTATATAATTTCTAAGTTTATGCTTATTGATAATTTTTCTTGCAATTTTCTTTTTTCATCACCTAGTCTACTACAATAGATGCTTCTAGGTGGTAGTATTCTAGGTACCCCCAACATCTAGATAAGCCCAATCATGTCTAAGAATTTGTGTGCCTGGCATGCTACCATGTGGCAATATGTTATAGGTGCCTTAGTGTCTCGAGAAGGCCAATCATTAGTGTAGACATGAATGTTTGGTATGAATCCACATGGAAGCATGCCTAATTCTTATAGTGTATTGACAAGCCTCATCAAACTCGATCACCTCTAGGAACCCAAAAATTTAGGATGCACTTGAGGTTTATTTATGCACTTGTATTTAATTATTTTATTCATTCGATGAGAATAAAAAATAAGTTTTCTATTATATAATTTATGACTATTATTAATTTTTCTTACAATTTTCTATTTTTATCACCTATTATTTTCTATTGGATGCTACCAAGTGGTATCATTTCATTTTCTCCCAATGTTTGGACAAACCTAGACACATTTGAGAATGTAGGTGTTTGGTGTATACACATAATATTTTCAAAAAATTTACTAATTACTGATACTTCATATCTTGTAGGAACCTATCGAGTCTCAATCTCTCTGAGTGCATGCCTTAAGGGGTGCACCAAGAAAGGGGTAGGTAGACCATTGGTGATTCATAAGATTGTTTCTCCTTTTACCACTTTCCATCCACACACCAGCCTCCTAAAACCTTGAACCCTAAGCTTATTCTTCTCTTTCCTATCTATTCTATAAATTTTCATGCTTTATTCCCTCATTTATTTCCTTATTAACATTTTTACATATTCAGTACACTAGGTTGACCTGGTCAACCTAGTGTATTTTGGGGACACTTTAGCTATTTTGACTTGTTAGCATCAAGACCGACCTAGAATAAACCTAGCCAGATAGCCCATAAATGTACTAGGTCAATCCAACTAACCTAGTATAACTAACATGTCTGAATGATTTTTAGACAAGATAATATATATATATAAGATAACCAAGATAAATTATCTCTAGGCTATATGACCTACCTAAGCACCTAAAAAACTTTTCCAAAATATAAGATCAGAGCTCCAAATAAAGTATTGAACCCTAAAGCTTTATTCCTCAAGTAGAATGGTCAATAAGTAGATGTTCAATCTCACTTCTTTTCTTAATTATTTTATTGTTTTAAATGATGGGAAATGACCTTATATATATATATATATATATATATATATATATATATATATATATATATATATATATATATATATATATATATATATATATAGATATAGATATATATATATATAAAAGGTCATTTCCCATCATTTAAAACAATAAAAGAATTAAGAAAAGAAGTGAGATTGAACATCTACTTATTGACCATTCTACTTGAGGAATAAAGCTTTAGGGTTCAATACTTTATTTGGAGCTCTGATCTTATATTTTGGAAAAGTTTTTTAGGTGCTTAGGTAGGTCATATAGCCTAGATATAATTTATCTTGGTTATCTTTACAATCCAAAACAATCTCTTATGAATCACCTTGGCCAAGGGAGAGATTGAGACTCAGCAGGTTCATCTTCAAAGGTAAGTATTCCTAACTTTATTTTCCCTTTGTAAGAGTAGATAGATAATGCAGTATGTATTCTTTTCTTCCATGTATTAGGATTCTATATACATTGACATGAGTATATGTCTCCTATGCATGCTTAGTTTAGTTTTTGCTTATTTTTTTTGTTCTAACCCCCACTTTGTGCCATAACCTTTGGTGCATACTAGATTAGTTTACTTTTCTTGTTATTAGAATAATTTAATTTCTTGTTTATTACATAAGTGAACATCAAATCATATGACTCTTTTAGGGTTGTTGTGTGATTGTGTTAGAGTGTAGGCTTTGAAACCCTTCCTAGCATGATGTGTTGTGACAAGTGATACAAATGATCCCTTAATTAGGTTTAGTAGATTTTGATATTGGTCATGTTCCCACTTAACAAGTGTATCCCCAGTTGAAAGTGTAGGTGTACTATATCTTATCTAATCTAAGATTAATTCATGCACATCACGTAATTCTAATTGCATGCATTCTAGTTAAAATAATGTGAATCAAACCCTTGTTGGATTTGTTCACTTTTATTTAATTTATTTTGTTATTTTGTCATCATTTCTATCATATATTTTAACATACTGGTTGGATTCTATCGACCCAATTCTTTTTCTTTGTGTACAAGAACAGGCAACTAAATCAAGCAGATTCACCTAGTATAGGTTTTTAACACTTTTTAAAATCTTAGTTTACCGTACTAGGTTGACCAAGTCAACCTAGTATATTTTCAACTACTTTGTAGAGTTCTTGTATAGCCTGATCGATCATCTTGACCTAGTACAAGTTTTAGTTTTCTAGATTTCTAGATCAACATGCTACATCAACTAGCTCAACCTAGTGTATTTATAGACTTCCAATCCAATCAACTTAGTTGACTAGGTTAACCTAGTGTATTTTCAACACTTTTTCAACAAGTTATTGTATTACTTGGTTGACCAGCTCGACCCAATTTTCAAATTTTGGATTAGTTTTATCTAAGGTTCTTGATAAAATAATCTTCTTCATTCCATCTCTAAACCATTAAGGTGAGTTTACATTCTTATATCTCTTTTTGTTGTGTACTTGTTTTCAAGTGTGTAGCCTTCAAAACTACCTCTACACAACCAACTAGATCAACTTGGTCGACCTAGTTTTGTGTTTTATTTGTTGTATAAAATAACGAGGTCAACTTGGTTGACCTCATAGGTTTTCCAGACCCTGTCTTCAACAGTGATAACTCAACACTCTCTACCTAGTTCTATGTGTTATGCATATATTATCTTCACTATACCTTGTTTCAAATTTGGAATTCACCTTGTATGCTAATCACATCTTTCTTTAAAGTTGTTTGCATGCTTAGAATAGTTCACATAGTCTAATTATGAGGTTTTTAATTAATTGATTAGTTTTACTATTTCTATTCTTTTTCACACATGAACAAATCACATAACATCAAAAAACATTTTAACACTTAACTACCCAGACCAACCTACTTGGATTTCATCACCAAAGGGGAAGTTGACTTGATACTCTGGTCAAGTATAAAGTGTGGTTAATGGTATATTTTGGCTAAGCACCTAACATCCTTATCATTGTGGCGTGTGAATTAAGGGGTAGGCCCTAATACTAAGCCTATTTCATTGCCACTATAATCCCTTTCATCCTAAACATACCTAAAACCATCCATAGATTTATATTTATTACCTTGTTTACAACCAACTCCCTATCACTTAAAATCATTTTTAATAATCCAATCAACATTCTAGGTTGACCAATTATCTAGCTTTACTTTCCAAGTTGTTTGCTTGCTCTTTACTCAATTGTGTGTGCAAGAACTGCATTAGCCAACCTTGATGTATGATTTTTGCTTTGTATGAATCAATTAAATTGGATAAAATTAATTTAATTTATTATTTGTTTACTTTTAGCATCTACTTTCTTATATTAACTACAAAATATCTTGCTTTATTTTCACAAATTTATTGTTAACTCTTTCTTTTTCTTATTTATTGTACTAGGTTGATCGAGTTAACCTAGCATATTTTCTAGCCCCTGTACACTACCCTAGGTTGAATTGGTTGACCGAGTACTATTTATAAGACTTTCCCCCTTTTATTCTAGTCTTTGTTCGATGTATTGAGTCGATCATGTGGACTAGTTTAGTCTCATAGACCTAGTTTTTACACTAGGTTGACCTAGTTCAGTTACAATCACCTTGTGATTGTTTGTTTATCTCATCTTGCCTTTCCTCATTTCATCATGGACTATCTATTTTGTGAAAACACTAAAAATCAATCAATAGATATGATGAAATTCACTAATCCTAATAAGATCTCCCATAGACAAAGTAGGTTTCCTCTCGAGAATGCTAGTAATGTCCATATTACAACCCATACAATGAACTATGGGAATCCTCATAGTACCTCTTTTCACCAAAAACTCCTCTTTTCTTAGAGGATCAACCTAAATTAGAGTATACTCCCAAAATTCTCTTCTTTATTTCTAAATTTCCCCAGCATAGAGGGAAAGATCCATCTACCATCTATAACCTCATGATTAGTGGTCAAGTTGAAGAGCCTCATTCACCTACTCCTACTTTCTCAATTAAATTTGGGGGTACTGATTTCTTTCCTTCTAGACCTCTTCCTTCAATCTTGACTCCTTCTTATGCCATGACATCTTCTTCTTTCATTTCTTCCACCTCCATGACTAGTACCTCAACTAACAGGGCTGGTTCTACATCTAGTGGGCCTCTTATAAGACCTATTATTCTTAATCCTTCCACAAATTCATTGTTTTCCACCCAAGACACTCATGCTTCTAGTTATTCTTCATCTCAACCATTTACTATTCCATCTTTTGCTTCACAAGCAAATTTTGCCACTAGTGCTTCAAATTCTCATAGCTCTTCTCAAGCTCATATCCAATACTAATAGTGGTACCCAAGTCACTAATACCAATACAAACACCAACACTAATTCTTCTAATAACACTAATCAAACTCATCAACTATTATTACAAACTCTCAACCAAATGGAAAAATTTAAAGATCATAATATGAATCAGATGATGAGAATGCAAAATCACCTTCTTAATCTTCAAACACAACCACAACCAATGGCTTGGGGTATGGATAACCAAATTGTTCCTCCTTCTTATCTTTGAGATTCTCAAGGCAATCTCATTCCTCAACCTCCCTTAGTCAATAAAACCATCAAGCATCTAAAAAATGAACCTCTCACCACTCAAATTTATAATATTTACATTAGAGGTATAACACCTACAATTTCATACAATAGATCAACCGATCCTACCTTTCATCTTAAGACATTCAAAAATATTTATAAAGATTGGGTCAAAATAAAAATCTTTACTACTATGAGGCTCCTTGCCAAAACCCTCACACAGTTGATGCCTTAGATTGATACAACCAACTTAGACATCATTCCATTATTAGTTTGGAAGATTTAGTGAATGCCTTAGTATAAGATTTCCATACTAGTGATCTTCCTAAAAACACTTTGGCTCATTTCATCAATTGCAAACAAAATGAAAATGAAACCACCCATGCCTTTGTTAAATGATGGAAGACTTTGTCAAACAAGTGTGAACATAACATGGTGGATGACTAATATGTGAAGGGTGGGGGCTATAATGCTCATTTATCTATCTATAAATATCCTTTACCTAATCACCAACCTATTTAAGAAAACCAAGACAAGCCCAATTATTCAACCAATAATGTAGAAAGTCTTGTTGAACCAGCCTCCAAAGAGAATGTGGTTAACATGACTGATATGTGAAGGGTGGTGGATTTCATTAATTCTCAAATTATCTACACCCCGTCTCCTCAAATATACCATGTTATCCAAGACTCTTCTCCAACTCATTTGAATGAGTTGGGGTAAGAAGATCTTATAACCTTTGACAATGGTCCAATTTTTTATTCTCCCTTAGATAACACATCCCATTCTATTTATACTATTCTTCCATCATCTTCTAATACTAATGATAATCAATCTTCCAATGATAATCAACCTTCAATTACCTTTTCTACTTCTCAAGATCAATCTGAACCTATTATTTCTTTATCAACAAATAATTTATAGCCTTCTTATAAACCTTCTCAGTCTTATCAACAGAAATTTAAATGCTCTTTGGATCCACCTTTCAAATATCTTCTTAGCCATTATGTACCTATATCTAACAATCTTCTCATGTGTTATGATGAATAGGATCCCATAGCAGAACTCACTAATCTCCCATCTTGAATTTCATTTCTTGAGTTTACGAGGATCTCTCCCCATCATTAGAACCATCTTATGAAACTATTATTTGAAATGAACATCTGACCTACTCCCTTTATAGGATGAAAAGTAGCCTTATCTAGTTCTGAGGATAGAATCTTGCAACAATGTGAAGAGATGTCCATCAATGTTGATGAAACTCTTGACACTTCTCTTTCTTTGAAATTTCCTATCTCATCTATGATTCTCGATGAGATTCTACTTCATGTAGATGATCCTCCTTTATTTATTAGCATCCAAATAAGAGACATCCAAGTTAAATGAGCATTGATTGATGAGGGTTCATACACTTGTGTTGCTTATCTTTAGTTTAATAAGACCCTTGGATATTTATAATGCAATCTTAAGTCTACACGTAGTACCTGCCAAGGATATGATAGAAGGCAAATTCCTCCTCTTGGGTGTGTGTGGTTTCCCATTACTATCCACCTATTACCATTCATGTAAAAGGTGATGATATTTAACTTTCCCCTTTCTTATGACATATTACTTGGTAGGCCATGGACTCATCGTATGTGAGTTATTGCTTCTTCCACCTGCCAATGTGTTAAATTCACTCATAATGGAGCCATTTATAGGATTCAAGGAGATATTAACCCTTGGAATTTTAAACAATTCCAAGATCATGATATTTTCAAAATTCCTACTCTTGAACCTTTACCTGGCATTCTATTTCATGAGTCACAATGATTAAATTTTCCAATCAACTCAAATAGAGGTTATAATGGGCATCCCAAGCTCATTGGTAACTTTCCTCCCAACCTTTTAAAATTTGATGACAATGAGCTTGATGAGATTAACTTAAAGATAAAAAATTTTGATCTCTCACCTCATCTCATCTTACAACTTCCTACATCCTTATAGCCTCATTCTCGCAAACCTCCTTGCGATGACATTCTTATAGTCTTATCTAAGACTCAACATTATATTCACCATGATTATTCTAATGACAAAGGTATTCCAACTTGTGTCATTGATCTTCATACGCCAGATTATGATGGTGGATATTCTTTAGATGATCCTTTATTAGGTGGCCTTGTCCAAGATTGTGATGTTGAGATTATGTGTTATTGTTCTTCTTTACTTGAGTATTTTCATGCATCTTCTCATGTTCCAAAATTTATAGCTCCTAATTCTTAAAATTTTCCTCTTTATCATAGAGTACATATGGCACCAACACCTCCAATTTTTTAGGAGCACCATAGGACTATGCTCACTGATCATGCTAAGACTAGACCTTATCATTTTGTTAAGTTCCTTGATTCCCATCATTAGTTTACCCCTGAGGTTAGTGCTACCCTCTTTAGGCCTTATGTTTATCCTACCACTCCCATAGTGGAACTTGTGTAAGAACTAGTTATTATTGCTTCTTTCACTATTGATGAGCCTACTCTTGCTTCTTTCATTAGTGTTCTTTCTTAGAAGCCTAGTTTTATTCCTTTTCCACCACCACCTTCTCTTGGCAATGGTTTGCTTCCTTTACCTTAGATGGATCCTTTACCTACCAAATGGGTTGATAATCCATATCTTTCTTCTTCCATTCCTATTATACCTTATACCATTAGTGTTTCTCCTAAAAAACTCACAAATGCATTTGTTGCTTCCATGGGATATATAATCACTATTCTACCCATTGTCATAAGCTATGATAATATATTGATACGTTGCATCCTTCTTCCCTATTAATAGAAACTACTTTAGCTCCTCTGAAGATCCTTCTTGACTATATACCTAAGTATGGAGAAAGGTATTGTGTAAGGCACCAATGTGGCATACATCATATTGATCATGACGTATCCTTCAATAACAACTTAAGGCTAATCTTATATCTATTCATGGACATTCTACAATTCCTCCCATAGGTCATTCTTGCAAGAAAGCTCCCCCTTCTTCTTCCATAGCTACACCTCTTGTGGTCCCTTCACCACATTTTGTACCTCCACCTATGGTTCCTTCCCCACCCATGGATCCTCGTTCACCTATGGATCATTCTCCATCAGTGATTCCTATGTATCACGTAGATCCCATTCCCACACATTCTCCTGACCATCCTTTACCCATATCCTCAACATAATCTAATGAGTATGCCTAATTTTTTAGTTGAGGAGATTAGAAGAGAAGTATTTGTCTAGCATTTAGCAAAGATAGATGAGACATTAGTAGTATTACACATTCAACTTCATAGAGATTTATCCGATGTCTTAGATAATGTGTGTGGACAAATTTACTAGTATTAATGAGCACATGCATGGTGCTTTCTCATTTATATTTGGATTAGACATGTGTTTTAATATTATTTATATTTTTTATTATATCATTTGACATTGTGTCAAATTAATTCCTATCTTATATCATGTTTATCCTTCTTGTTTTACTATAGTTATCTTATATTTTTATGTTTTTACATATACTTGTCTTTTTCTTACAATGGTTATTTTTCACTTATCATTGATTTCTTTTCCTATATATTTTTTCTCAAAACTCTTCCCTTATATCTTCATTATTGTTTTATTTTTTATATTTATTTTTCACAGATAATTGTCATGGTGACTTGGTTATATCTACCCTCTTCCCTTTGATCACTATCTCCTATAACCATGTGATCAGTTTACAAAAAGTCTTTTTCATTACTATCTCCTTTTACTAGTCCACCTTTAGATCTCCCATTTCCTTCTTCCTTTTTTGCAAACTAAGCATATACATGGTTGAGACTTGAGATCACATACTTGTTCATTGTCAGTCCTAAGTGTCCTAGTTAGTCTTTTATCTTTGGTTACTTAGCTTTTTTAGCCTTAGCCTACAGCTCATTATTGTGTATCACTATCTCTCTCATGATTGGTTATTCTAAGTCTATGAGGAGGAATAAGAAAAATCCTTTAAAAGAAAGTTAAATGCCAAATCTTTTAAATAGAAGGCAATGATATAAAAAATACGTAATATTCTTAAAAGTTGTATCACACTAAAAGACGTGATTCAAAGAACATCTCCTTCTTTAATTCAAAGCTCAAACTCCATAGTTGGCCTCATGATAGAGTCGAGGTCCTTTGGGGTGTAGTGGGCTAGTAAATTAGAAGAGGAGAATTATATAAAATTATATATATATATATATATATATATATATATATATATATATATATATATATATATATATATATTGCTATCTACTTTCTCACAAAAGTACCCAATCTTTGTAGTAGACCGATGAATCTATAAGGGATCTTGAGGAGTAGGGAACACATCATGGGGATGTAGGTCTATTTTAAATTTCCTTGTACCAATCTACCAATCTACCTTTAGGAGTTGATCTTAGTAGCACACCTATTTTCCTACAAAGATTCGTGTCTATTGCAAGTGGGTTTCCTTTGTACATAGATGACCACTAGTTCCTTAGTATCTTCTCATGTCCTTAGTATACCTCTTGCCTCCTAAGTTATTCTCATAAGACACCCAAGTCATTTCTTTTTACATTCCCTTTTTCATTCTCTTTCCTCATATTTCCTCTTGAGAAAAAATATTTTTCTTTCTAATCACTCCCCATGGGTTTCATTTGTGAGTTCCTTTATAGGACCACAGATAGGACCTAACATCCCTCACAAAATACCACCTTTGACATATTATTACCCATATCCTTGATTTACCTTTCCTTGTCCTTCTACTTACCAATGCTATTTTGGTACCCCTTGGGTTTTTTTTTTGAGTTGTAGTGTAAGACTGTGGATAGGACCTGGCCCTCCTTAAAAAACAAAAAAATTCCAATAAACAAGTCACCATCCAAATTACATGTGTCAAGTAAGAAATAAGATTTGATTGATTATGAGGTTACATGTAATTTGACATGCTTCCCAACTTGAATTAGTATGTTTTATGCTTACTTCATTTTTCTTTTGCCTTTTATTTTCTTATTTTTTGAGTGCATGTAAGAGTACAACCATTTATTGAATTTATCATACTTCCCAGCTTGAATTAGTATGATAAATTTAAGACCAAATTTTTGAAAATTTTGTTTTTCTTTTGTACTTCCCATCATGAAATAGTATAATTGATTGACTTAATTTTGATTTGTTTTTATTACCATTTGTGCCCTTTTACATACCTTCCATTTTATTACTTTGTGGTCATATTTCCCAACATGATATTTAGTATGATTTTACTTGTTTTGATTTGGTGCAAAACTATTTTACATTGGTTTGGAAACAAATTCCCTTTTTATCATCCTGTTTACCATTTATTGGTGCTTTATACTTAGTCATTTTTCATGTTATTACACATTTCCCAACTTGAATTAGTGTGTAGTGCATTTTTGATTAATTATATTTTCCAAGTTTTTTCACCTGTTTATTTTTAACCATGCATGTGTTTTTCATAATGCTAGAAAAGAAACCATATCACATATATTTCCTATAGCATATACAACAAAGCTAAATACATGTGCTAGAAATAAATATATCCAAAGCATCTACATACACAACTAATGAAATGATAATAACAACCATCATAAAGACAACATACACATCCAACATTAGTAAGCCAAAATGATACATCATATATATATCTTAAGAGTTTGATAGAACATATACAATGCTCCAGCTATAGGGATGAGTTCTATCATGTCTATCTCATGGTCTAGCCACATTGCCTATCGAGGCTTCAGTTTGAATCCTTCAAATTGTATGTTGTAATGAGGTAGTCCATGATCTCAATCCCTTTACCTATCTTTGCAAATATCCTATCTATAATTATGCTTGTACCAAATCATCTAGGTCACAACATGTGCCTATGTCAGCTAGGTTTGCATCACTATATATGCATGTGTCATATATGTCCCTATCTCTAGATGCACAAATCTCTCATTATCTAGGGCCTAACAAGCTTACCTCTCCCTTACACCCGTCTCTATTGGTGGTTTTGCCTTCTCTCCACATCTGTATCTATTTGGTGTCCTCTCCTACTAGTCTACACTAGCTCATCTAAGCTGGGTTAGATGGTACACTTGGATCTTCTAGTGTCATGGGATCGTATGGATATAGATTCTCATCTAGGATGTCATGGAGTGCTCCCTTAACTAGGGACCCCTATCTCACCTCCTCATCCTTAAGTATGCCTAAAAAATCACATCAGATAGATATTAAATCACTATCATATCTTGTAATATCTATCTATCTATTTTAAAACTTAAGCAATAAATTAATCATATATTCTTACCTAGCTATGGCTCGGCCCCTATGGTATTTCCATATGTGTGATCACCTAACATAATCTCCCTATCTGCATGGCCTCCTAGTACCTCCTCTATAGGTCACCTCCTCATCTCAAACTCAGCTGTCATGGGTCATATCCATCTCAACCTACACCTAAGTGGTCTCTCTCATCTATTTTTCCTTTGGCTCCTCTACTAACTCACCAAAGATGATGATGGTCTGTAATTTCTCTTCCTACCTCTATCACTATCATGTCCTTAGTGGCCATAGCTCATCTCTCTATAGAGCTAGTGGTGGTACATCTGGTATCTTTGCCTCTACCTCCACCTCCTCCTACTTTTCCCCTCATCATGTCTAACCAATCCATGGTCACTCCCGATGTGGTCTCAATGTTGATCTCACTATCAATGGTCTGAGTCCCCTCTTCCCTCATGTCTCTCTCACATTTTGAGTCCACTACTCAATCATGAGTATCAATGTTAGTAGATGAGGTAGAACCATCTACCCTAGCTCCCATGCCATCAAATGTGGCTCTATCTACCATGTATAGTGACCTATCACCTCTCTTCTCTCTAGCATTGGTCTAACTATGTGCCAGCTCTCTCAGGTAATCGTTAGCTATGTTGGTTGAATATTTTGTCGATCAACATACTGATAAACAAATTAGGTCTGATCAGCCAAAGTAGGAAGATTGGTCACTCAAATGTGTAGGTTTACCACATCAAAAGGGGACTAATCTCTCCTCTCATCAAGGGGAGGTTCTCTCTCTCTCTCTCTCTCTATATATATATATATATATATATATATATATATATATATATATATAAACAAAAATAATACTCAAGGGTAGGATAAACCATCCATCTCTCTTTTTTCAGAGATGATGCATGTGGATCAAAGGAGAAATCTCAAGGGAAATGACAGAAAACACTCCTCTTCTTTTAGAAGTACTATTCAACAAACCACAAGAATACTCCAGGTAGTAATTACAAAATGTAACCAAAGACGTAGTAACCAACAAATTGAGATGTAACACAAAGTCTCCATTTGAATTTCCCAAGAGTGAGATACGAAGGACAATGAGGGCACAAAGTCATCCCAAGGTCCTTTACACAGAAACAAAAAGAAAATACACTAAAGGCAATTGTGGGGGCACAAAGTCTCTACACAGTTGACTTCAAGACACCTTCCTGACTATTTTCACTAATCCTGCTTGTTGAATTAAAGGAACATAAAATATATTAAGGAAAAGGACATAAGAACAATTTCCCCAACAACAAAGATATCACAACACAAAGTCTAAAAATTCACTTTCTTTCTTACTCTAATAACAAAATATGATAAAAAATATGAGCTCAAAGTCTTAGTAATGCCTTTCAATTTGGGTAGAGTTTCATTTCTGAATGTCAGAGAGAGATCTATTTTTACAATAAAAGAGAAGCCCTTATATAGCCTCTTCAAGAAGGACTTTAGGAATAGTAACACATCATGTTGCATTGAATTTTTTTAAAAAGACAGGCTGGAATTTAGGGGCATCTACCCATTTGCTTTTCTCAATGCAGAGAAATAAGTCACGCTATTGAAAGTTTACATGCTTTAATGTCCACCTGGTGATCTGATCCTTCTTCATCATTCCTCCTTTTCTGGTTAATTAAATTGAGTCCTTAATTCAATTTGATGCTCTGTTCCTTAGTTGCTTCCTGTTGATCTTGGCCTCAAAGACTTTGCATGCATTTGGGTATGTAGATTTAAAACTACAAGGATTAATGGCTATTTCATTGTCATAACTTTGACATCTGTGGGCACATCACTTTCCTTAGCAATTCCTTCAATTTTGTCATTTGAGCTTTCCCAAAGGGGACCTACCTTTTGGGTCTTAAGAAATGATCCACTTTGGGTTGGGAAGATCCCCCCACAAGGGTATCTGTCCTTTGAACGGTCTTCAGATGGCCTTCGGGCTTCTTTATTTCAGTAGGTCATTAAGTCCTTTATTTTGCATCCTCTCAAAGGGAAGGTGACCCTTTGGCTTTGGGGGAGTGTCCTTTAAGTTGGCAGTCGATAGTCCCTCGCAAGGGCACCTACCCTTCAGGGTCCTTCAACAGCCTTTTCTTTGGAGTCCTTCAGAACTTTTCTTGCGAATAATTCCCACAGAAAAAAAGTCTGTGGACATTTCCCATGGACAAAAAGTCTACGAGAATTATTTCTTTGGCTTTGAGAAACTCCTTCAAGCTTTCCTCCTGTAGTCTTTCTGAATTACTTCAGACTTTTTGTTTGAAGGAATTCCTTTAGACAAAAAGTCTGAAGGAATTATGCCTTAGTCTATTTCCTGAAGGAAATCCCTTTGTCTTTCGGCTGCCTTAAAAACAAATTCTGAAAGAACTTACCTTTGCGGCTTCTTTGAAAATGACCCTTCCAAAGGGTGTTTTTGTCGACCAAGTGCCCTCCGCAAGGGCACTTGTCCTTCAAGAGGTTCTCTTGAAATTTTGCATTGAACCGCTCCTTTGAACCAACCATTGAACTGAGCTTTGAACCACGCTTTGAACCAAGCTTTAAACCAAGCCGATGATCCCTTTGATTGAACCAGGCTGATGAACCAAGATTTAAACCAAACAGATGAACCATTTGATAAATTAATTGAATGAACCAAAGTATTGAACCAACCGTTGAACCAAGCTTTGGTTCAACAGTTCAACAGGTCATTCCCTTTGATTTGGCTAAGTCCTTTTGATCCTCATTGAACTAAACGCGTTGAACTTATTGAACCTTGAACCCATTAAACCTTTGAAGTGGTTGAACTTTGAACCTTGATGAAGCACTTAACTCTTGCTGATGATGTTGAACCTTTGAACTTGTTGAACCCATTGAACCAAAATGGTTTAAGGTTCAACGGTTCAATGGTTCAATGGTTGGATCCTTGCTTAGATGTTTGTCGATGGAGATTTTTTATTGAACCAAGGTGTTGAACCAATCTCAAAAATGACTAAGTGTTAGAAATTGATTCTTTTGATTGAACCCTTCTATAGAAGGCTTTGAACATGTAGAAATGAACCTACCTGTAGAGTTTGTAGATTTTCTTTTCCTGCAGAGTCCATAGATTCAAGCTTGAAGAGTCCGTAGATTCAAGCCTATAGAGTCCATAGATTCAAGCCTACAGAGTCTGTAGATTTTTGAGAAGCTTGAAAAATGAGGAATTTGAATGCCCAAGACAAATTTAGAAAAAGGAAGAGACAATTTTGGTCTATAGGACCAAAATAATTCAAATGTTGTCCAAAAAATGGGTAATATTTTTTAGGGGACAACAGTTGGCTCCAGTTGGGGAACTTCTATCAATTGTAAAAAAGAATTGAAGGGAGTAGAATCCAGAATCTACAGTGTCTTCATGTGTACCATTGGGCTACAGAGTCATGTTACCCAGAAATGGAAGGCATCAAAAAAGGAAACAAACAAAACAAAATAGAATTAAAAACTATACAAATATACATATGTACAGATGAAATGATCTGATACTTCAAGAATTGAAGTATTTCAGATGCTACTTCTTGAGAGGTAGTGAAAATAGCACTCTATCTTGATAAACTAGCAAGAAGACATTTTGTCCCCAAAAATGGTGATGGGCAAATGGAACTCTCCACCAAGAAACCAATTTTTTATGTCTCCCTCTTGGTTTTTTCTTCTTCTTACCCCATGGCAGGATGTGATCTTCAATTTGAAAGCCATAACTCCTTGCTTTCTTGGTGAAGGGTTCCTTTGCTTGATTTTGATTTGCAATAGCATGGTCCATTATCATAATTGGTTGTTCTTCTAGTTTAGTCCAGCACATGATTGGATTGTCTACATCAAACCCTTGACAAACTATCAGCTTAGCATTTCCTTTGATGTGAAGGAGTTTGATCTCTTCATCTTGAGAAATCTTCAATCCGAGCAATAGAGATTTGCATCCAGCTATGTTGTTGGTGTTGCTGAATTACAAATTACATGAAGGAATAATATCTCTTTGAGGGGATATCAATATAGTCCCGACTCTAATGTTAGTGGAAGAATTACTGCCATTGGATTCTAAGATCCAAGCATCATCAGAAGCTGATCTCCTATCAGATTTCTCTTCATTAGAGATGGAAGATCCTTCCTTATTTGTACTGCATCCTACCAATTCTCCTAAAGTTTTGTTTGGATCAATTCCTGGATTGTCAACTACGGGAATTTCATCTATAGAAACATGAACATTCTCTATGGTCAAGAAATAATTACCCCTACCTGAAGACTCAAACAAAATTTGTGCTGTAGGGGCTGATGTTTGGGTGACCACATATTTTGCCTCCTTTTTAGGGAGAAACCTCTTCATTATGCCTTGGACAGGGATCCTTGCCTCAGATAGGTCCATGCTTAGTTATCCTCCCATGTCCTTTAAAAAATTTCATCCAAGGAAAATGCCATAGGATGCTGGGATGTCAGCCACTAAGACCGTCATCTTGATTCTCTTATCTAGAAAGGCTATAAATGCAAATTGGGCATCTTTGATTTGCCACAGTAGTGGTACTTGTTTGTTCTCCATGGAGAAGCATCTCCCAAATGTCTTGGTCAGTGTGAGGCCTAGAGACTCAGCTACTTTAGTAGGCATGACATTGTTAGATGCCCCAAAATCAATGATGCAATTGTTGAGCTGATAACCATTTATCAATAAGGAAACATAGAAAGGTTCTATTTTCCCAGGAGCAATTGGAGGGGTAATGACAAGATTATTTGGAATGGGCATGTTCTTTGGGGAATCAGGAATTATTTTTTTAACCTCTTGTCTTGTAGGGATGGTTTAGTTCTTGACACATTAGACCAACTTATCCAATTGATTAGGATTGGACTGCAAATTTTCAAATTTAGACATTTGAATTTTGGTCTTCTTGACATGATCAATTATGTCAAATGGCTGAATTGGACTAGGAATAGAGGAAAGCATTTCAAACTTTTGGGTTTTAGGAGGGATGGGAGGAGGGCTGGTTTGCAAAATTAAAGTAGAAGGTGAAGGTGAAATTGATGTACTTACCTTTTAGGTGATCACCAAATCCTTCAACTGGAAAGGCAGAGTAGTTCCACACTTAGCAATTGTAATTGCTGGTTGAGGTTGATCCTCTATCTTCTATTTATCAGCTTGTTGGATTGATTGGTTCTTAGACTTGGTAAACACTGCATATGATCCATCGATAGCTTCTCCTTTGCTTCTGGGTTCATCCTGGTAATTTAAGAAACCAATATGGGAGTTGCCAGCTGATTCTTCTTGATCCTCCATGAAGAGATTAACATAATTTTCTTGCTCAAACTCAGGTTGGAAAGAGAAATCATGTTCTATTTCCAAATATCCAACTATTGATTTGGTTGGAGGAGCTTCAAGGGCAAGTTTCCCTTGTGGGGGAGGAAGATGATTTGGCTGCCCTTGATTCCTATTAGCATGGCCTTGATATGACTGATTTGGAAATGTCCTTCTTGGCATATCTTTATATGGAGTAGAAGACATACCTTATGCCATTTGTCTTTTCAAGGCTAGCAGTTCATTTGCTATCTTTTGCACCATTGGATCAATCATGCCTATAGATGAATATTCAGAAGATGATGAGGGTCAATTTCTATTGGATCTCTTCTTATCTTCCCTACTAAGATGAGATCATCTTCTACCTCAGTGGCCAAAATTTGAGCTACAGCAAAATCTATTTAACTAGCATGTCTCAAAAGAAAACTTACTTCAGGTAACTGAGAATTAATGAAGAAGCATTTTAGATTCTCAGCTGTAGGTCGAGCAATTACAAGAGTTATGTTCCTTGGTTTGTCAAAATTGGCTATGAAGTCCATCATTGGTTCATGAGGTTCTTTCTTCATTTGTGTAAGTTGAGCCAGAAGTGCATGTGCATCTTATATAGGTTTGAATCTAGCTTCAAACTTATCTTTGAGGGTATTCCAATCAGTTACTGATCGAGCCTGTAGATGATAAAACCAATCTGCAATAGCACCTTGTAATGTTTCTACGAATAGCCTAACTACTACATCTTCAAATTCTACTCCAATTATGCCACAAGCTATGCTGAAGGCTGTAATGTGTTCATCAAGATGAACTTTTCCATCATCATAGAATTTGGGGAAATTCTTCCTTGAACTATGTGGAAGCTCATGTAGAGGTGGAGTAAGATTGAGAGGAGCAAAAGCATTACCCCAGGGGCCTTGAACTGCCATTATATGACTATGAAAAGGTTGAATAACAAATCTTAGAGGGGTAATCATTGGCAAAGCTTTATTAACAGTAGAGTGGATACTTTGTCTGGCAATGGAGATTTGACTTTAGTAGGAGGAAAGCTCTTGGTTCATTGGAGACGAGATGGTGAAGGAAATAGATCAAAATTACTTTGTTGTACCAACTCGAATATAGGGTCAACAATACCTTTATCCCTTTGGCTTTGTGTATACCTTGAATCTACCAGATTGTGAAACAAGAATGGAAAAGAATTGACCTTGCTTCAGTTTGAAGCTTGAGGCTTTAAACTACGCACTCTTTCCTAGCAGCTCTGGTTTTTGTAGACCAAATAAAATAATGGAGGTGGAGAAGATGGTAAGGCTATAAATGAATAATGGGTAAGACATGAAATGGATACACTAGAGTCTGTAATGGATAAGGATTATAATGATAATGGGTAAGACATAGGTGATGTTTCAATCTAAAACTTGAGGTTCCAAATTGCACAAAATTATGTATATCCCCAGCGGAGTTGCCAAAAATTGTTGGTTGAATATTTTGTCCATCAACATACTGATAAACAAAATAGGTCTGATCAGCCAAAGTAGGAAGATTGGTCATCCAAATGTGTAGGTTTACCACATCAAAAGGGGACTAATCTCTCCTATCATCCAGGGGAGGTTCCCTATAGATAGGCTATATATATATATATATATATATATATATATATATATATATAAACAAAAAATAATACTCAAGGGTAGGATAAACCATCCATCTCTCTTTTTTCAGAGATGATGCATGTGGATCAAAGGAGAAATCTCAAGGGAAATGACAAAAAGCACTCCTCTTCTTTCAAAAGTACTATTTCAGCAAACCACAAGAATACTCTAGGTAGTAATTGCAAAATGTAACCAAGGATGTAGTAACCAGCAAATTGAAATGTAGCACAAAGTCTCCACCTGAATTGCCCAAGAGTGAGATATGTAGGAAAATGAGGGTACAAAGTCATCCCAAGGTCCTTTACATAAAAACAAAAAGAAAACACACTAAAGGCAATTTTGGGCACAAAGTCTCTACACAGTTGACTTCAGGACACCTTCTTGACTATTTTTACTAATCCTGCTTGTTGAATTAAAGGAATAGAAAATATATTAAGGAAAATACATAAGAACAATTTCTCCAACAAAAAAGATATCATAACACAAAGTCTAAAAAATCACTTGCTTTCTTATTTCAATTTTGGCAGAGTTTCATTTTTGATTGTCAGAGAGAGATCTATTTTTACAATAAAAGAGAGTCCCTTATAAAGCCTCTTTAAGAAGGACTTTGGGAACAGTAACACATCATGTTCCATTGAAATTTGTTAAAAACACAAGCTGGAATTTAGGGGCATCTACCCATTTGCTTTTCTCAATGCAGAGAAACAAGTCACACTATTGAAAATTTCCATGTTTCAATGTCCACCTGGTGATCTGATCCTTCTTCATCATTTCTCCTTTTTTGGTTAATTGAATCGAGTCCTTGATTCAATTTGATGCTCTGTTCCTTAGTCACTTCCTGCTAATCTTGGCCTTAAAGCCTTTGAATGCATTTGGGTCCATATATTTAAAACTACAAGGATCAATGGCTATTTCATTGTCATAACTTTGACATCCACGAGCACGTCATTTTCCTCGGCAATTCCTTCAATTTTGTCATTTGAGCTTTCCCAGAGGGGACCTGCCTTTCAGGCCTTAAGAAATGATCCACTTTGGGTTGGGAAGAGCCCCCCACAAGGGTATCTTCCCTTTGGGTGGTCTTTAGATGCCCTTCGGGCTTCTTTATTATGGCGGGTCGCTAAGTCCTTTGTTTTGCATCCTCCCAAAGGGAAGGTGACCCTTCAGCTTTGGGGGAGTGTCCTTTAAGTTGGCAGTTGAGAGTACCCCACAAGGGCACCTACCCTTCGAGGTCCTTCGATGGCCTTTTCTTTGGAGTCCTTCATAACTTCTCCCATGGACAATTCCTGCAGACAAAAAGTTTGTGAAAATTATTGCTTTGGCTTTGAGAAACTCCTTTGGGCTATCCTCCCACAATCTTTCTGAATTCCTTCAAAAATTTTGTCCAAAGGAATTCCTTCAAACAAAAAGTCCGAAGGAATTATGCCTTAGTCTTTTTCCCGAAGGAAATCCCTTTGCCTTTCGGCTTCCTTAAACAAAAATTCCTAAATAACTTACCTTTGTGGCTTCTTTTAAAATGACCCTTCCAAAGGGTGCTTTTGTCGACCAAGTGCCCTCCACAAGGGCACTTTTCCTTCAAGAGGTTCTCTTGAAACCATTGAACCGAGCTTTGAACCATGCTTTGAACCAAGCGGATGAACCATTTGATGAATCAACTGAATGAAACAAAGTATTGAACCAACCGTTGAACCAAGCTTTGGTTCAATGATTCAATGGTTCATTCCATTTGATTTGGCTAAGTCCTTTTGATCCTCATTAAACTAAACGCATTGAACCTATTGAACCTTGAACCCATTAAACCTTTAAAGCGGTTGAACTTTGAACCTTGATGAAGTGCTTAACTCTTGCCAATGACATTGAACCTTTGAACTTGTTGAACCTGTTGAACCAAAATGGTTCAAGGCGGTTCAATGGTTCAATGGTTGGATCCTTGCTTAGATGCTTGCTAATGGAGATTTTTTTATTGAACCAAGGTGCTGAACTAATCCCAAAAATGACTAAGTTTTGGAAACTAATTCTTTTGATTGAACCTGCTTGCAGAAGGCTTTGAACCTATAAAAATGAACCTACTTGTAGAGTCCATAGATTTTCTTTTCCTGCAGAGTTCATAGATTTAAGCTTGCAAAGTCCATAGATTCAAGCTTGCAAAGTCTGTAGATTCAAGCCTATAGAGTCCATAGATTTTTGAGAAGTTTGAAAAATGAGGAATTTGAATGCCCAAGACAAATTTTGAAAAAGGAAGAGACAATTTTGGTCTGTAGGACCAAAATAATTCAAATGTTGTCCCAAAAATGAGTAATATTTTTTGGGGGACAACAAGCTACTTATATGGTTACCATATTATATCATTGTATCTCACTATTTTTATCATTAGCATGTGGAGCATAGCACACACTCCCTAGTCCTCCCTCCATCTCCTCACCTGATGTAACCTATCATCAATCACACAGGGAAAACTAGTCAAATGATATAAAAGAAGTCTCTCATTTATCCATGCTATTAGTACTATGATCAGTCCCATAGTCTCTTGTCCTTTGACCCACATCTTGAATAGATCATGAACAAGTTGGACCTTGATGACAAAGCCTAGATCATATATTACTTACTCCTCTAGCATCATCCTACTCAAGGCTACCACATATAGTGGTACCTTGCCATCTGACTTGTGATAGAGCATTTGCTATGTCACAAGGCCTATCACTGCCTTATAGAGATACAAAATCTATGATATATACATCATCCATACTCACTGTCCACCCTAGAAATATAATATTTAAGTTTGTATCCCACATGGTTAAGGCTCTCCTCTCCTCCATACTATCCATTATCCCTATGGTCATCAATGCTCCTACTATGGGAAGTCCAAGGATGGCATGGACATCCTCTAGTTTTATTACCACCTCTATCACATCCCCATCCACCTCCCATATGAAGGTATTGGTCAACCATTCCCAAAAACTAAGGAAAATGACCACCACATCCACACTCAGGGGGATCCTACACATGTCCACTATCCCTCCTAGACTTATGGCTACTAGTCTAGCTTTGTCTCCATTTGTGAATCTCTCCAACAAATATGGCAACGAAGATACGTCTAGCAACCTCCAGAGTTGTGGTCATCTCTACAATCAAGAAACAATAAAATATGTATTAGTTCCTCCATGTCATGTATAATCATAATACATTCTTTATACATTCTATTTTTAATCAATAATAATCATAATTAATTCATTTTACTCCATTTTATTTTATTTTGGTCCCTCTTTCCCTTCTTAGGTCATTTCAAAACATTCTATCCCTCTTTCAATTTCCTAAATGCTTTTTCATGCTTATTTTGGTTCTTTAATCAACCTAGTTTGACCAAAATTTCCCTTTTTTTTGTCATAGTTGACTTTAAATTCCAAGTCAACTCTCTTATTTTCCCTCCTTGAAATGAGTTTTTATTCTAGCCCTTTTAGACTAATTTCTCATTCCATTTTAGCTTTTCAGACTACCAAATACACTAGGTCAACCATATAGTTTTTCATCCTAATTCAACCTACTAGGTCGACCTGGTCGACCTAGTAGGTTCGATGTGTTGACCTAGTGTATTTTGTTCAAAATGTAATTTTTTTCAATTTTCTCTCTATTTCCTCCAAACCCATTTCTTGTCTCTGCATTTCCTACCCTTAGTATTTAATTTTGTTTCAGTTTTGACCTATATAAATCCTTAAAATCAAATTTTATCAAAAAATTCACTTAATTCATTTCAAATTTCAAAAACTCGTTTGAGATTCTCAGTCACATACCTATAATGCACCTACTATCGCTTCTGGAGCTCTCTCTCACCTAGCATGTTGTTCCCTCACCATCTTAACTCATTTTGTCTCCAGAGCTCTTTTTCCCTTCTCTTACAATTCAAAATAGCAAAATGATTTCCCTTTTTTCTTATTTAAAACCATTTTTCAAAACTCAAATTCTTTCAATTATTTTCCTTTAGATTCCTTATTTTGCCTCTATCTTTAGTTCTACTCATCCATTTTGAAAACCATAAAATGCATTAGATTCATGGTGTTGTAGAGATTATTTGCCACTACTATATACCTATCTTTCAAGAATTTTGATTTTTGGCTATTTTTTGCACTAATTTCTATAGGTTCACCTTATGTACTTTACACTAGACATCTTCACTTTATTGTAGTATTCTTCTTTATCTACATCACTAAGGTAAGTTAAAGGTATGTGTTTTTCAATTTAGTCCTTTTATTTATCTTATTTTATACTTACTACACCATACTTAGCATCAGCATTATGTGTTATCATGTTCTATCTCCAAAGCACCATCCCATGTTTCACTTACGTGACACGTGATGAGCTTCAATTGGGGCATATGTATACACAATATTTTCAAAACTTTTACTGATTACTAACACTTCATATCTTGCAAGAATCTATTGAGTCTCAATCTCTCTGAGTGTATGCCTTAAGAGGTGCACCAGGAAAGGGGTGGGTAGACCATCTATGCTTCATAAGATTGTTATTCCTTTTACCACGTGCTATCCACACACTAGTGTCCTAAAACCTTGAACCCTAAACTTATTCTTCTCTTTCCTATCCATTCCAGTCATTGTCATGCTTTATTCACTAATTTTTTGCTTTGTTACCCTTTTGATTTGTTTAGTACACTAGGTCAACCTTGTCTACCTAGTGTATTCTAGGGACACTTTAGCTATTTTGACTTGTTAGCATCTTGGCTAACCTAGCACAAACCTAGTTAGTTAGCCCATAAATGTACTAGGTCAACCTGGTTGACCTACTACAACCAACATGTTCAAATGATTTTTAGGAAAGATACTACTATATATATAAGGTCATTTACCACCATTTATAAGAACATAAGAATTAAGCGAAGAAGTACAAATGAAGATCTACTTATTGACCATTTTACTTGAGGAATATAGATTTAGGGTTTAATACTTTCTTTGGAGCTCTAATCTTGTCTTGTGGAGAAGTCTTTTGGGTGCTTAGGTAGGTCATGTAGCCTAGATCTAATTTATCTTGTTTATCTTTACAAGCCATAATAATCTCTTTCAAAGGACCATGGCCAAGGGAGATATTGAGACGCAACAGGTTCATCTTCAAACCTAAGAATTCCTAACTTTATTTCTCCTTTATAAGAGTAGATAGATAATGTAGTATGTATTCTTCTCTTCCATGTATTAAGATTCCATATTCATTGATGTGAGTATATGTCTCCTATGCATGCTTAGTTTAGTTGTTATTTATTTATTTTGTTCTAACCCCCAATTTGTGCCACATGATTTGGTGCACACTAGATTAGTTTACTTTTATTTTTATTAGAATATTTTACTTTATTGTTTATTGTTAGGAATAAATACAAAAATTGATGTGGAACAATTATATAGAATTGAAATAATAGATATGATTAGAGATGCATAAAGAACAAAATTAAACATACACAATAAGAAGATTAGATTTAACATGGTTCACCCAATGTGGGATACATCCACCAAGAAACACTTGCTTAGATTTTATTACAAGCCACTAAAGTATAATCACTCTCAAATTTGTCTTCACAATTACAATGCATAAATATTTTTTGGAGTTACACTCAATAAACCTTCATGAAATCACACTTGAATTCACACACTCTATTATTCCTTTTCAAACCCTATTTCTCATGGTGTATTAAATATGAAATATCCATCTATACATAATACATCAACAAAGTGATATTACAAAACAATGGGTACCAAAACCATGGGCAGAATCAACCTAAAATGGTTACCCATTAAAATGGGTCCAAAAAATTTAAAATACATATAGAGTGTATAATACATTTAAAATGTAAAGTATTTGAAAATACATTGTAATTTATAAATAGGATCCACAACACATAAATCTCCCATTTGGAGACTAATTTTTTTTGAGCAAGCTTCTCAACCCTTCACTATCAACTATGAAGGCCAACTGAAACTAAACATATATTTATTTTCTCCCTTGTGACCACCTTGGTCATCGTGTTAGTAAGATTATGACTGGTATGAATCTTCTCCAGTTTTAACTTCTCTTCCTCTAAAGTTATCCTTATGAAATGGTACGTCAACTGTATATGATTCATCCTAGAGTGGAAAATAGAGTTTTTGGCTAGATGTATAACACTCTGAATATCACTATATAGCTTCCATTTATCCTACTTATGCCCCATCTCTTCAAGTAACTATTGTAACCAAATCAATTATTTGCTTGCCTCTATGGTAGAAACATACTCATCCTCCATGGTTGACAAAGCCACAATTTTTTCTAGTTATGAAATCTAACTCACCACTATGTCACCTATAGTAAATACATATCCTATTCTACTCCTCTTTCTATATAAATCTCTAGCCATGTCCAAATATACATAACCACACAAAATGGTGTCTAATCCACCATAGCTTAAAACTATCTCCATGGTACCTCTTAAATATCGAAGGATCCACTTCACTGCCTTCCAATGTTCTCTACTTGGATCACTCATATACTTACTTACTACTCTTAGTAGATGGGAAATGTCTAACTTATTACACACCATGGCATACATCAATCTACCAACATTTGATGAGTAAGGTATATGTGACATCTAGACTCTCTCCTCCTCTATTTTGGGACACTGCTCCTTTCATAACTTGAAATGACCTACCAAAGGAGTTGCAACTGATTTAACATCCTACATAATAAACCTTTCTAAGACCTTTTTGATATACTCTTCTTGGGATAAATTTAGCTTTTGTTCCTTCCTATCCTAAGTTATTCTCATACCAAGGATTTTTTTTGTTTCTCCCAAATCCTTCATAGAAAAGGAATTACTAAGTTGTTCCTTGAGTACCTTTATTTCCTGCATGTTCATACCTGCAACCAACATATCATCCACATATAGACAAAGGATAATGTAATCACCATAATAAAATTTATTGATATATATGTAATGGTCTGAATGACATCTAGAGTATCCCTACTCCATCATAAAACTATTGAATTTTATGTATCAATATTGTAGATCTTATTTCAGGTCATACAAGATCTTATTCAATTTTCACACCATGTTCTTCTTCCCTGTGACCTCATATCCCTATGACTGCTCCATATACAAGTCCTCATCCAAATCATCATGAAGGAAATTAGTCTTCACATCCAACTACTATAATTTCAAGTCTTCCACTACCATTATCCCAAGAAAAGTCCTAATAGAAGTCATCTTTACCATTGGAAAAAAATATCATCAAAATCAATTCACTTCTTTTATGAAAACCCCTTTACCACTAATCGAGCCTTATACCTTTTCTTTCTTCTATCATCTTCTTTAACTATATACACCCACATTTTTTGTAATACTCTCTTACCTTTAGGTGGGTTTACCAAATCCCAACTCTGATTTTCCATGAGAGACTAATGCTCCTCATTCATATCTTTCTCCCACTTCTTCCTGACATCTACTTGCATTGCTTCTTCAAAGCACTCTGGCTCTCCATCATCAGTGGCTAATAAAAAATTAAGATATGGAGAAAAATGTTCAATTTCCCTTCTTACCCTAGAAGATCTTCTCACCACAGGAGTTTGGGGTTCTTGTGGAGTAAGTGCATGAACTAGTTGTTTGGACACATTATCATCTACAATGTCCTCCAGTACTATGTACTCTTTTCTAGAATCCTTTTATTGATCCTAAAACTATTTTTTATACATGACTTTTTCATTAAAGACAACATCCTTAGACCTAAAGATTTTCTTATCCTTAAGACTCAAAATTTGGAAACCAAAGTCATCATCACCATAACCAATAAAGGTGCATTTTTCAGACATAGCCTCTAACTTAGTCCTATCATCCTTATCAATATGAGTGAAGGATTCATATCCAAAAATTCTAAGAAATTAATAATCAACCTTATTACTAGAAAAATCTTCCTTAGGTATGCCTCCATCTAAAGTAGATGAAGGACCTCTATTTATCAGATATACAACCATGTTTACTGCTTCAGCCTAAAATTGAATAGGCAATCCTACATGAAACCTCATACTCCTAGCACACGCCATGATAGTCATTTTCATCCTTTATGACACTCCATTCTATTATGGAGTTATTGGAACCATCCTCTATCTATGAATTCCATTCCTTGAATAGTAATAAAAAAATGCATTGTTGCATTATTCCCCACCATTATCTGCCCTGAGACATTTTAACTTGAGACCTATTTCATTCTCAACCAAGGCTTTCCATCTTTTAAACATATTAAACACATCATATTTTCTCCTAATTCCATACACCCAAACTTTCTTAGTTGCATCATCAATAAAAGTGACATAATAAGATGACCCACCAATAAAAGATACCTAGCCAGCCCCCATACATTTGAATGAACTAGCTCCAACTTATTCTCCTTCCTCATAGGTCTAACCTTGAGAAAATTTAACCCTATTTATTTTTCATACACACAATATTCATAGAAATATAAATTATATCCTTTCAATCTAGGTAATCAATCCTTCAAAATTTATACACCCTTTTGAACAAGCCTATTATGCCACAAAGTTACATTTGTATCTACAACAACTAAATTATAATAATCAGCACTACTTGATAAATACAGGGTACCAACCTTCTTAACTCTTGCTACCATAAGAGCACCCTTGGTTACCTTCCAAGAATCTATTGTAAAGTCACCATACAACCTTCACTGCCTAGTTATCCTATGGATACCAAATTTCATCTCAACTTAGGCACATGTGTAACATACTTCAATAGCCAATTGTTCCCATTTAGCATCTTGATCTAAAAACTTCCTTTTCCTGCTATACTGTAAGTCTCATCATCACCAAGGTAAACATGTCCAAAATCCCCTTGAACATAATCAATAAAATAATGCCTATATGGTGTAACATGAAAAGAGGCCCCTGAATTAAAAACCCAAGATTCAATAATATTGTTAATGGAGAGAATTAATGCATCCTAATAAACATTAATTGTTACCACATTCACCTCCATGGTATCTTCCTAATTTTTTTTCTTTTTTTGAAGAGACCAATAATCCTTCTTCGCATGCCCAATCTTTTCATAGTGCCAACATACCATCCTAGCCCTTGATTTTGACTTTCTAGGACCCTTTGATTTTCCACACTTTCCTTTTCCTCTCAAATTATGTCTCCATCTACTCTCCATTTCTAAAGCATCACCTAAATTAGAATTCGCCCTAAAGCTTTTCCATCACATTTCCTCACTAAGGATTACTCCTATGACATCCTCAAGCTTCAACTTGGCATTATTAGAGACTAAGTTACTCAACCATTACTAGGCTATTCCAACTCAAGGGTAAGGAACACAAAATAAGCAGCCATAAATTCATCATCAAAATATATTTTTATAGAATTCAACATACTCACAACCATATTGAATGCATTTAGATGATTAGTAACTAAAACATTTTTAGACATCTTCATATTAAATAGCTTCTTCATTAAAAATATTTTATTAGAAGTAGAGGGTTTCTCATTTAACTTCCCTAATGCATTCATGAGACCTTTTTATGGTCTTATACTATGATATATTAAATGCAACTAAATATGTAAGGCATAATCTAATGGCCCCAAGTGCTTTCCAATCAAGTAGCTCCCAAGCCTCATCTATCATACTCACTGGTTTCTTTACTTTTCCTCCCAGTGGAGCATGGAAGTCCTTTTAATAGAGTTAATCCTCCATCTACATCTTCAATATACCAAAGTTTTATTCGTTGAAAATTTTAACCTTTGATCTATGATCATCAACCATATCTCCCACTTAAACTAATAACCTTTGCTATGATTCAACACTCCAAAAAATATAACCTGAAGCTTTGATATCAATTGTTAGGAATAAATATATAAATTGATGAAAAATAATTTCATATAATCATAATAATATATATGATTAGAGATGCATAAAGAATAAAATCAAACATGCACAATAAGACCATATTTAACATGGTTCACCCAATGTGGAATACAACCACCAAGAAAAACTTGCTCATATTTTATTACAAGCCACCAGAGTATAATTACTCTCAGATCTATCTTCATAATTATAATACATAAATATTGTTTGGAGTTACACTCAATAAATACACTTGAATTCAAACCTAAATTCACACACTCTGTTCTTCCTTCTCAAAACCTAGTTCTCATGATGTATTACATATGAAATATTCATCTATACATAACACAACAACAACAAAGCATTATTACAAAATAATGGGTACCAAAACCATGGGTACAATCAACCTAAAATGGTTTCCCATTAAAAGGGGCCCAAAAAATGTGAAATACATATAGAGTGTATAATACATTTAAAATGTACAATATTTGAAATTACATTGTAATTTAGAAATAGGCTCCATAACATAACATTTATTACATAAGTGAAAATCAAATCATAAGACTCTTTTAGGGTTATTGTGTGATTGTGTTAGACTATAGGATTTGAAAACCTTCCTAGCATGATGTGTTGTGACAAGTGATACAAGTGATCCCCTAATCAGGTCTAGTAGATCCTCATATTGGTCATTCTCCTATTTAACAAGTATATCCCCAATCAGAAGAGTAGGTGTGCTCTATCTTATTCAATTTAGGATTAATTCATGCACATCATGCAATTTTGATTGCATAGACCTAGGATGATAGCACATGGTAGCATGTCAGGTACCCTGATGTCTCAAGAAGGATAGTCACTGGTGATAATCCAAACATCTAGGATGTGTCCATATGGTAGCATGTATGATTCCCCAATGTCTTAGTAAGCCTGATCACCTCCACATACCCAAACATCCAAGATATACATGATATTTATTTATGCACTTGTATGTATGAATGTGAAATACTTAATCAATTGGGATGCTCTAATTTTTTTATATTTTCAAATTTTACATGTCAATTTAAATTTTGAGTTGAGGTTTATTTATGCACTTGTATGTAATTATTTTATTCATTCGATGATAATCAAAAATAATTTTGAATTTATAAATTTTTAAGTTTATGCCTATTGATAATTGTGATTGAAATTTTCTATTTTCATTACCTATTCTATTGTGCTAGATGTTATCAAGTGGAAACATTTTGGGTGTCATTGATGTTTGGATAAACTTAGTCAAATTTAAGAATGTAGGTATTTAGGATGATACCATATGGAAGTATGTCAGGCACCCTATAATATTGATAAGGTATGTCACTACCATAGACATGAACATCCAAGATGTAGCCATGTGGTAGTATGCTTAGTGCTCTAGTGTTTTGATAAACCCCATCACCTCCTAATACCCAGGTTCTTGTGACACTACCACATGATATCATTCTTCATCCTTTAGGGTCTCAACAATCTTGATTACCTTCAGGTACCCAAATATATAAAATATACTTAAGGTTTAGTTATGCATTTATATGTAATTATTTTCTTCATTCGACAAAATCAAAAATATGTTTATTGTTATATAATTTTTGAATTTATGCTTATTGATATTTTTGCTTGAAATTTTCTATTTTCATCACCTACTCTATTATGTTGGATGAGAGCAAGTGGAAACATTATTAGTGCCCCCAATGTTTATACAAACCTAAACATGTCTAAGAACATGGGTGTCTAGGATGTTGCCATATGATAGCATGTTAGCCACCCTAACATCTCAATAAGTCTAGTCACTGGTAGGGACATGAACATCTAGGATGAATCCATGTACTAACATGCTTAGTTCCACTAGTGTTTCGATAACCCTTATCACTAATAGGGACATGCATATCTAGGATGTCTTCATGTGGTAGCATGCCTAGTGCCCTCAATGTTTTGATAAGCCTAGTCACCTTCCAACACCTGGGTGCCCATAATAATTCCACATGGAATCATCTTGGGTACCTCAAGGTCTTGGCAATCTTGATCACCTCTAGGCACCTAAACATATGGGATCACTTAAGGTTTAGTCATGTACTTGTATCTAATTATTTTCTTCATTTGATGAGATTAAAAAATAAATTTTATATTATAACTATTTTGAGTTATGCCTATTGACAATTTTGCTTGTAATTTTATATTTTCATCACCTACTCTGATTCATTAAATGCTACCAAGTGATAGCATTTTGGGTGCCCCTAATGTCTGAACAAACCTAGATACATCTAACTAGAAGAATTTTGGGTACCCAAACATCTAGGGTACAACCACATGGCAACATCTTACATGACTTGTGTCTCACCAAAATTTGACATCTTTGATCTCTTAGGTGTCCTAGATGTTTCAACATGCAAAAGACATTTGGGTGGCCGTAGGTGACCAAGCTTGTCAACATCTATTAAAAAGTTAAACTTAGCACATAGAAAACTAAAAAATAATAAATAATCCTAGTAATGGCTATGGAAGACCAAGCCAAATTGATTTTCTAAAGCCATCAAACATTTAGGATCCACCTTTTTAACACTAGTCATCATCCTACTCAGTTGATAGCTAGGAAAGAATGGTAGCATAAAGAAATGAATGAAGAATTTTGGGTGAATGGTGAGATGAAATTTTTCTATGATGTGGTATTATTATAGGTTTCATTTATGTCTAGACAAACCTAATCACATTTGATAATGTGGGTGCTTGGGATACTACTATGTGGTAGTATGCCAGGCACCCTAACATCTCAAAAAGGCCTATCACTGGCATAGGCACAAACATCTAGGATGTGACCACATAGAAACATTCCCAGTACCCCAAATGTATCAACAAGCCCCATCGCCTCCTGACACCTAGACACCTATAATGCTTCCATGTTGCATCATCCCATGTACCCTAAGGTCTCGACAAGCCTGATCACCTCTAGGCACCCAAACATATAGGATGCATTGAGGTTTAATTATGCACTTATATGTAATTATTTTATTCATTTGATGAGAATCATAAATAATTTTGTTGTCATACAATTTTTGAGTTTATGCCTATTGATAATTTTTCTTGAGATTTTAAATTTTCATCGCTTGATTTATTGCATCAGATGCTCCCAAGTGGTAGTATTATGGGTACCCTCAGTGATTAAACAAAAACAAAAATGTTTAGGAATTCAAGTGCCTAGAATGCCTACACATGGCAGCATCTTGGGCACCCTATCATCTCAAAAAGGCCAATCACTAGTGAGGACAAAAATATTTAGGATGCCACCATATGGAAACATTCTCAATTCAACAAACCATGTACTAGTGGGGACACACATGTATAGGATGTGGCCATATGGCATCATGCTTGGTATCCCCAATTTATTGATAAGACCCATCACCTTCTAACATCTAGGTGCTTATGATGTTTCCACATAGCATCATCCTAGGTATCCATGAGTCTCAACAATCTTGGTCACCTTCGAGTGCCCAAATATATGGGATGCACTTGATTTTTAGTTATGCACTTGTATTTAATTATTTTCTTCATTTGATGAGAATAAAAAAGATTTTTTTTACTATATAGTTTTTAGTTTATGCCTAACGATAATTTTGATTACAATTTTCTATTTTTATCACCTACTATATATCACTAGATGTTGCCAAGTGGTAGCATTTTAGGTTCCCACAATGTCTGTATAAACCGAAACAAATCCAACTAGAAGCATTTTGAGCACCCAAATATCTAGGGTACAACATGTGGTGGCATCATGCATGCCTTGTGTTTCTCTAATATTTGACATCTTTGGGCTCTTGAGTGCTATGGATGTTATAATCTGTAAGCATCCTAAACATTTAGGTGGTCACAGTTGACTAGGATTATCATCACCCCTCAAAATTTTCAATTTAACACATAAAAAGCCAAAAATCAATAAAAAAGGTTGGTAACATCTATGGATAACTAGGCCAAATTGATTTGCTATGAGGACTGCTAAATTGTTGAAAATTTTAGAGCCACCTTTTTGGCACTAATCATTATCACACTCACCTAGTGGCCAAGAAGGAATGTTATCATAAATAAATGTATAAATAATCCCAAGCAAGTAGTGAGATGAAATGTTACCATTTGTCATCATCCTACTTTCCTGGTAACTCGATAATAAATATAGAATAAATAAATATACATAGAACTTAGGGCAAGCAAGAAGATAAGATTCTACCACCTATTAGCATCTCACTCACTTAGTATCCCAATAGCAATGATGGAATAAAAAAATGCACCAAAGATTATGGATAATGTAGGGCATCATAAGCCATACACCTATCACCATCCCACTAACCCAGAGATGAACCTCTTCCCTATATATAACATTGACAAGGATATGTAAGCAAGGTTGGGAAAGGTGCAAATGGGATATCTATCTTATGAACATGACTAAACACTAAGTAACCTATGGGAGAGTCCACTAGTACAAAAAATATGTGTATTTATGAAATTCAAATAAGTCTAAGAGTCAAAATTCATTCCTTCACTTAATTCACATGAACCTAAAAATTAATGCATTCAATTTCATATCTAGCACAACTAAAACAATATGTCATGAATTACTATTTCTAGTTCAATCACATCACCTTTATTCCATTTAGACTATTATGAATTCAAATATTGAATTGTATCTTGTGAATCCAAAACTCCATTATGATCAAAGGTATTACCATCTTCATAAAAATCAAAGAGTTCATAAATAGTGTCAATGGTGTCTTCATCTCATGTCTCTATTCCTTTGACTTAATGAATAACAGGCACAAAAGAATTCCAAGACACAACATTTTATTCAATAGCCTTTAATCATAAATTTAAGTAGTACTCATAAATTTGGGATGTAGTTGAGCCTATCAATCCCTATAGAGTACATGACTAGCTCTCCCTTTTCACACAAATATAAAATGAAGATTTTTTGGAAATAAAAGTATATAGCCTCTATAACGTTGTGACCAAACTAGAGGTGATGATCTCTATATACTTGATATTTGATTTATTCTTTAATGGTAAAATTACAATGAATATGCTACACTATAGGTTGGATAAGACATCAGTGGCCTATATTAGTGGTAATGTCTTTGAAAAATATTATAGGTTTCCCATGCCCAACATGAACTACATACAAGATATAATTAATTCATGGCTACAAAATAAAAATGCCACTATCAAATTATAGGAATGGGTAGGCAACCTGGGAAGCTTCAAAATCTAGGGTCTGATCTCTACCATTCACATCATTACTTTGAACCCAAGCGTAAGAATTACAATGGCCTTGATGAACATAATATTTGGTCTCTCAACTATATAGTATGTCAATGAGGTATGGGTAACATTACTGGATATGATTTTGACTTCCAACCAAACCATTTCCCTAGGCAAAATCATTAATTCAAAATTGATTTTGATGATTAACAATCTATAAATTTCCCCAAATGCTAATTTATATATGATGTCCTATGTAGTGGATGCAATAACAATAGAAATACATGCATCACATGACAAACCGTAGAAACCATCTATCAAATACCCAAATAATAGGATATGTGATGAGTTTAATATCCTCCATGTGCATCGAGTTAGTAAGAACATGAGAATGATAACTAATACCTTATATCCCATGGTGTACCAAGCCATCTATGGAAAAAACATGCCTTGTCTATCTAATTACATAAAAAGGACCATAAGGAAAAGGGTCAATTATTGGTTATACCCTAAGTTCACAATGATAAGAATAAAGGGAATGAGGACACATTCCTTATACCTTCCAAGGATAGTCCTAGATAATGTGTCCAAGTAGGATATAGCTATCTAATTGGGTGATAGTGTTGATGCACTAATAAGGAAGTAAAAATAAGAAACATTTCTTTCTACCCCCTTAAAATTGGCCAAATGTAGCATGAGAAGTGGGAACATTTGCCTATCATTGGGAAAATCAATAACCATTATGGGTTCTAATAGGTCCTTTTCATACACTAGGGTCCTAGAGGAAATATCTAAGCTCACCTCAAGAAATATAAAAAAAATTGAAAATTAGAGATGGTCATCAGTCCTATGAGCATTATAACATATTCATGAATGTTGAGGTTGACTCTAAGGTAGCCATAAGGATGTGTAAGTCCAACATGTTTATGATAATTAAACAAAAAATCTAATATGACCCTACAATCACTAAAGAATATGCCCATAAGATTGCAAATTAGCAATGGATTTAGAGACCTATTCATAACCCCCTTTTTAGTCAAAGGAAGAAATACTAGTAGAAATTGGCCTATATAGGGTGATTCAATTTGCATAAGAACTTGGAACTTCCCAAGGTTCACAAACATAGACATATGTTATCACTTCTCCCAAGTAGAGAGTTAGAGAGAGACAACAAACAAGTCCTAGTGGATCTACATACATGTTTTCTATGTTTCCTTTACCTATACTAACTATTGAAAAATAGGTAACCCTTCCCTCTTTCTTGTCTTTGGTTCCTATTATTTCTTCTCCACCAATGTATTCATTATAACTTACACTTATTACTTTACAACCTAATCCACCATCAGTCATACTCTTGGCAGTGGCCACACTGGTCACTTCATCCCTGTCAGTGTTTCCCACAACTTCCACTCCATCCTCAATTTCTCCATCCATTATTACCCCATATCTTATTCCACTATCAACTACACCAATTTATTCTACTAACAAAATAGATTTGACATATATAAGTAAACCCAAGACCCTAGTTACTTCTCCCTAGGAAAAAGAGGTATTAGAGGAACTACTTGAGCTTCCTAAAGCAAGGGGGAATAGAAAACATGTCTCAATAAGAACATGCCCTGTTAAGGTCTATGATAGTGAAGATGAGAAAAGGAGAATGTCTAATGAAGAGGAATGGAAATTTGCAATGGAAACTTTGAAATCTTGTTTTATAAATGAGACAACTGAATTTATGCCAGACAATAAATGGTTAACTGAAGATAGTGATCAATCATGAGGGACCAAGTTGATAGATAAATCTAAAGAGGTCAATAAACAAGATATCCATTTACTAGAGACTAAATCACTAATAGACTAGAAGTGAGATGTACAAGTGAAAGTGTAATCTTGATATAGACTGTAAACCAAGGTGGCCACCTAAGTGCACCTCCAAGGTCTCTACCACAAGATTGGGAAATAACTAGTCCTCTAGCCACTCCTCCTATGCTTATAAGTTCCAGTATTTCACATTATTTGATTACTACCTTAGTACCCCTAGGTGTAATTTATGTAGTTGATTCTTCACACTGCTTACATACATCAACCTCCATTACCCATCCACAATCTACTATTGTGCCCCCAATTTTGCAAGCCCTAATACAACTTATTGTTACTACTAATATGACCACCACAACTATCAGCACTAGGTTCGTTTATACTTTCATCACTATTTAATTTCAAAATATGCTAAATACCCCCATGACCTACTCATTTTTCATTAAAAATAGCCTTCAAACCTATGGACCTAATGCGAGGGTGCATTTTAAGAGCTTAGTATCAACCTCTATTATTTCCACTTTAATTACCTCCCAAGATGATTCCCCAAGTACAAATTTCCATTGGCCAAGCTCCTCAATCAGACTCCTTGGTGGTTTCTATCACAACAAACATTAGAAAGGCTCAATTCATAATGGACACACTAGTCCAAAAGAATGTTACTAGTTTGAGGAAGGTTATTCCTCCTTTTTAAAAAATAAGAACACCATCTCCTATACCCATCTTACCTCCTCCACCATCACCTTCACTTACCTAGGTAGGAGAACAAGATCAACCAATTCAATAATCATAGTTAGCCCAACTTGATCAGTTAGCTAGATCAGAACAACCTACACCTCATCCACAATAATAGGTTACCCTCAATGTCCCCTCATGGATCATGTAGTTACAATAGGAATAATATATATAGATTTAAGATTTGGTTATTCATGAGCAATCCATAGTCAAGTTCCACTTTGATAGGTAAATAAGTATCTTGAGAAAGGTCAAGATAAATACTATGGATTTTGAGGGTCAATAAATAGGTTTAGAACAAAATGAAGACATCTTATCTATAAACAAGAGATTGAAACTATACCCTTCAAATTAGGGAGGATCCTTATAACGTCATAGATGCAATTTAGGAAGTCATTAAATAAATGTTCAAAGTTTTGTTTAAGCCATCCAAAGGCAACCACATGCAAACACTATCCAGTCCCCTAAGAAAATTGTCAATCATTTATAAGGCATGGTCCAAAAATTATTTGATACAATTATATCAATAAGGTCTACAAAGGTCATCACTCAAGCCAAATGGAGAGAAATTCTCCATTTATACAATAAAATAAAATACATAGATGGAAAATTTCATTTTGTGATCCAGTCAACTAGAAATAAGGCTTATGACCATTTTAATTTAATAACTACAACTGAAGTAGCATGGGCACAATAATACATCACTGCTAAGAGAGATAGTTTATTAGAATGGAAATAAGAGATGTAGAATTTGGTCTACCATTTTACAAACTAGGAAGCAAGAGTGATCTCTCTATTGAATGAGCTAAGATTAGTTCAAGTAACCACTCCATGAGGGTAGTTGGTGTCTAAGCCCATTTTTAGGGTCTTTTACAAATAACATTGGATAGTTTTAGAACATAAATTAAAGGAATAGTCTATAAGGCCACAGATGAGATCATGCAGCTAGTAAAATTCATAAGAGACAAAAACTATTACCACTAAGTCATTTTATACTGAGGTCAAAGCTACTTTGAACACCTAAACAATACTAGTAGATAAGCTTCCCCAATTGTTTAAGAAACATTTTTTAGACTTTGATACCATAAAATATGATTTTTAGACAAGTCATGCTCTACCTTCAAACACAGACATCAAAGCATGTAATTGTAACAAAAATGACATCTTTAACCCCTAAACCAATCTCTCAACTTCCAAAATATATGTTGGTACATACACAAACTAGGACAACATATATCCCACTCTAGCTATAGTAAAAAATTTAACTACAAGTCCACAAAAACTTAAAATATCATGAATTCACCTTTAGTATTAGTGCCACTTTCACCCATAACTTTGGTTGTAAACCTATCTCATATAATAGCTATGATATAATCAGGATTCTCCCAATAGTGGTCCTCCAAAATTAATTAAATATACTTGTATTTTTGTAGATTCCAACTGAATTGAAACATTAGTTTCTAACTAAAGTACATTGCATTTATATATTAAGAGATCTATTTTGAGAAATCAACTATTATACATGCTTCATTTAGGCATATCATGCTATTTTGACAATTGTATTTTAAAATTACTATAATATTGTAATATATATATATATATATATATATATATATATATATATATATATATATATATATATATATATATATATTACACTTACCTATATTAATATTGGTACTCTTTACCTCTAGTACCAACCACAATCCCTTTTTGAACCACACTAAAGATATACATAACACTACAAACTGAAAATTCATACCAAACACAAACCCTTATTTGAACATACAATTATGGGCTATGTGTATGCATTTAAAAATATTATCAATAACAATTGCATTTGAATGTTTAAAAAAAAAAATCCAAGACTAATAACAACTTCAAACATTATAAATTCACAATAATAAAATCACTAAAGGCATGGACTAACTACTGCATATCCCTTGTCAATGTATGGTATTCATTCTACCTTATTCATATATGTGTTCATTTATTTAATTTTATAAAAGGATATGCATAAAATCATGGTTGAAATTTTTTATGTTTCCTCTTCATATATCCTAAAATTTATACTAAATTAACATAACATGGTCCCATCCCAACAATCTAACAAAGATGGTTTCTTTCATGATCAATATTCTTCAAGAGTGACATCTTGTAATATTTACAAAGACATCAATTAAGGATGCAAATCATTTTATTTATAGCTTCCACCTAATATTAATATGGAATATTCTAACTATGCATCATGCATATTTCTCTGATTCCTTGTCTCCCCATTTTGTTATGGAGTGTATTGAGTAATATACTATATATGTATATCTTCCTTAGTATTTAATTATTGAAAATATTTTGAGATAAACTCATCTATGTTATAAGACATGAGAGCCTTGATATGTTTACTTATTTATTTCCCCAAAAAATATTTCAATGCTACACAATGAGAAAAACATTCTGAATTATTTTTTAAAAGATAAACCCATAACTTACTATAAATTTCATAAAAAAAACATCAAGAAATACTTTTCTCTAGAAATAATGGGTGTCTTTATCAAACCACTCAAATCAACATGTACCATATCTAAAAATCATATTTCCATGTAATGTTTTATCAATATCAAATGGGTGTCAACTATGTTTCCCCATTTGACATCATGTGCATATATTTTGACTTTCCTAATGGAAGGAATTCTATCATGTTCATGAAATATTATATATGCACTTATATTAACTTAATTTAGGCTAGCTTATTTATAATAAGTGTGATTATCACACATATATAGGCTTATAATAGGATAAGTTAACATTTAATTCCACCACCACCATTCAATGTCACCTCTATATGGCTAATCACATGTGCCTATTATGTGGCCAATATATAAAGGGGTACTTTCTCTTGCATAAACTATTTATACTCCTCATCTCCATTTTTATATTGATGTCATAATTTATGCAAGAGAAAGTACATCATCATGCATTATAATTTATGCAATATAAAGTACATCATCATGCATTATAATTTATGCAAGAGAAAGTACTCATCATCATCATGTATTTTTATATTGATGATTCATGATGATGACATAATGCATGATGATGTACTATGATGTGGATCAATACATGGTGTACATAAGCATTCTAATATGGAGTAATCTACTTTTATATTTTCATCATACCTTTATAGAGTGTTTTATGTCTATTTTAGTGAGAAAATTCTAATGCATTTCCCAACCTTTATGCTTTCAAATTATTTCCCACATGGTGATCATAGATACTTTTAAAAATAATATAGAATAACATATTTATAACCTCTCACAACTACTTATAATTTCACAATGTGAGTTACAATGTTGGTATTATGAAAAAAAGACAAGAAAAGAGAGTGAAATATGCAATTGTATACAATAATAATTTGCATAGATTCAACACTCATTGCATCCTTTTTATAAAGAGACATCTCCCATTATATGTATGATTAAACTTTTCCTTCAGAGTTTAGGGTATGTTAGAGTTTTAGATCCATGGAAATGTGTGATACATAAATGATTACACACATATAAGGTAGAACATCCACACACCATGAGAAATTATAATAACCTATAATTTTATTTATTATTACTTTTGTATCAATTACAGTAAGAATGAGGTTTACAAAGAAGTCCAACATGGTCATGTGAAACATGGGAATCATACATAGTTACTTGACATATATAATAAAATTAAACCATAATATTAGATACCATGGTGAGAATTTCATGGTTGGTAGTTTTTTATATAATAAAGTTCCAGAGTATGTCATAAGGACTCCTAGCTATACTTGTATGGTTAGCATCCTCCAATCCACTTGTAAAACCAAGATCAAATCTCTCTAAAGACATGTTGGCTCTAACCTAGAAATTTATGATTAACACCTTCTAGTTTGAGTTGTAAGTGGAGCTAAACAATAATAAAGGACGTGTTTTTACTAATAAATTATTAAAAAAATATGTTATCTAGGTATATTACAACCCTTAGAACACATAATCTTTAGTGTTTATCATAACTAGGTAAAAAAAGATTAATAAAATTCAAATTCAAATTATCAAGTGACTAATGTTGGGGGGGGGGGGGAGGAAAAAGGTTTATTAGAAAAACACAATCATGTGGAGCATAGGAAGAGAATAATTGATGATTTCATCATCATCATCATCATTATTATAACATCTCTTTGCAACCACTACAATGCTACAGATAGATCTCGTGCATTGATTTGAAAACTCAAATGTAAAGGCATATGCCTCATCTACAATTGGATATATATAGAAGGATATGTATTAATTACAACCTAAACAACTTTTTCCTATAATATAATGAATAACTTCTCAAATGTTCCTTTAATTTGTGAAACTATAGATATCCATAAAAATTGAATAGGAGATCCCTAATTACGAGCACTGACACCAATGCCAAAAAATGTGTCAATAAAAATCTTGATTTTTTTCCTTTCCATGATGCCATCATATATTAATGTCATTTTCATATTTTATCCACCACCTTGGGTTGAGTGGAAAATATTATAGTGCCCTTCATGTAGTCAAAGTTAGGGGTCTCAATAAAAATATTCATTAGACCATGTAACCCTAAAAATACACAATGAAATATACTCTAAAATTCATCAAACATGAATCATATATTTATTAAATTTAAATCAATATTAAATACAACATGCACAATAGCACAATGACACTACAATATCAAAATGAGACATGTTACAACACTAGATCCATATATCTCTACTTGTTAATTCATAATATTTTGAACTGTATCCTAACTCTCAGATTAACCACTTATAATTATTCCTTAAGATCTAATACTATGGACACCATCTCAACCTCCCAACTCCTTTGAAAAATTATAGGAGTATGATTATATATGCATAAGAACCACTCACATTAAATGATTTACACCCACTATTTTTTTTAAACATGCCTTAACATGCCAAAAATATAAAATTATATCACAATTCCAAGGGACCAACACATTGAAAATTAATGCATCATAGGAAAATATTAAATGAATCCTTATCAACTTTCCATGATGCAAGGATTAAATTCGAAACTTTCAATAATAACTCCTTTTATACCACATCACATGAACATGTACGGTAACAAAGTGTGCATGAAGAAATTAACATAGAGTTACACAAATTAGTAACCAAAAAATATGCTAAACACCTTTGTGAAATGATCATCACGTCTTATAATACTATTACCACACATTACCACAAATACCCCACATGATTTTCAAATCATCTCACACCTTGCATAGTGAAGAACAAACTCCTCCAAAAAATCTCATCAACTATATTTATTATATATAAAATAATTAAAGATTTGAGGTTCTAGAAAATGTCACCAAATTACAAAAATACTTTGCAAATTTATACAAGAAAATACTTTCAAAAAATACTAACAATACTTTGTGTGAAAATCATTGAAATATTATTATAACAAAAAATAAACACAACTATGTGTGAAAGCATATTTTAAGAAAATTAAAAATATATGCACACTCATAGGTACTGCAAAACTACACAAAACAATCACACATTCATAGGCAGTGCAAAACTACACAAACAATCACACACTCAAAGGCGGTGAAAAATAATGCATAAAAAGTTTTTGAAACATATAATACTTGTGTAAACTTAAAACACAAGCATATGTGCACTAGAAAACTTGTCTATAAATACACTTAGATAAATTTTATAAACTAACATATTTTTGGTTGATGTAAGATTGCACGTGGACCCAATTGTTATTAAATCATACACCCTGGGTAACAAAAGAAACATGAGAACCTATTCATGCACCTTGTAAGAGATATTCTATTGGTAATCATTTTTTGTATCTTTTTATGTGGTAATCCATGCCACATATTCAATTAATCAACATTTCTAGTTTTCTAGATATTCATTATATTCCTTTATGTGTGTAGTTTTTCTAATTCAAGTATTAATCAATTGTTCGACTTCATCACACTCTTCATCAAGAATTCGATATCTACAGTCTATTTATTCAAAATATTTATGTTCACTTTCATTACTAAACCACATTAAAAATATTATTTATATATCAATCCCTTCAGACAATTCTATTTCATACATATTTTTTGTAAAGTTTTGTAAAATCATGCATGATACAAAATTTTTCCATTTCAACTTAATAATAGTATCTTTTGGAAATATATATTTACTCAATTGTAATTATAATTAAAATATTTAATATGTATACAACTCAAGCAAATAAAGAATAGGAGATATATAAATCCCTTTAGGCAGCTCTATTTCATATGTATTCTTTGTAAACTTTCATAAAATTATGCATGACATAATAATTTTCCATTTCAACTTATCATAAGTACCTTTTGCAAATATATATTTCCTTAATTGTACTAAGACCAAGTATTTCACATAGAATTATACTTTTATTATCTTCATTTATGTGCACTATTTTTATTGCACACTACTTTTATTTGACTTTTCATGCACTTGCTTATGTACTTTCATATGCTTTGCAAAATCTTCAACTTAAAAACTTCTCTTTTTTCTCACTTTTCATGTCACATAGATCTGTAAATCATGTGTTGATCCCATAAAAAATATAAATTGGTGTCTTCCCTTTACTTCTACTTTCTAAATTATTATATCTAATCTCAACTTTTGCTAAAATATTATCACATGTTCATGGCTTACCTTCAATTAAACATCTCAATAGATTACCTAAACTTTTGCTTACTACTTCCATATTTCCATCTATCTAAAAACAATATGCTAATTGAACTACAAATTTGTGTTATAATTCTTCCACAACATTCTCTATAAATTTCCAAAAAATTTAATATCATTCTTTGAAACTACGATGCATGAAAAACCATGCAAGTTAGTAATGTTTGTTACATCACTAATTTTCATGAAAATAATAAAGTGTGCCATATTCAAAAATATTTATACTATCAAAAGTATGGAATCATTTTATTTCTAATTTCTAGGCAATCCTAAAACAAAATACACACTTATATCCTCCCATGGTTTCTCTAGAATAGGCAATGGTTGATATAAACTTGTATTATAATTTCTCACTTTTTCTAGTTGGAAAACTTTACACTCCCAAACATATTTGTACACATCCATACTCATTCACAACCAAAAATAGTTATCTACTAAACCTCCACTATACTTTTTTTTGACCAAATTCTAATGCCATAAACCTCTTGGTATACATAATTTATCTCTTTAGAATAATAGTCCATCTTAAAAATAATATAGCGATGATGATCTATCTTCAATCACTAGTTATTTACATTATATCGATGCTTCCTAAAAATATTCATCATTTTCATATTATTTCTTCATAATCCTTTAACTTCCACTCTTAATTCATTAGAAAAAATAACTTTTCAGCTTGGTGCATATGCCACTCTATTTTATTTTCCATTCTTATGTATCAAAAATAATGAATATCCCTATAATAATTCAACCCACTTCATGTCTCTAATTTAACTTATTTTTACAATTAATGAAATATGGTACAAACTCATTAGGCAAAAAATAATGTCTTCACTTATTTATCTCAAATAAAATTGCATATAAATTTTGATCACATATTGAATATTTTCACTTTGCATTATTTAAATTCTCATTGAAATATGCCACAAATCTTCATTATTGACTCAATATTAATCCTATTGCTATGCCACTCATATCACAATCTACCTAAAATACCTTATTGAAATATTACTCCACAACACTAGCTACTCAATTATATTAATCTTCAATTGATATAAATTGTTGGTTCTTATGACCATAAAATATCTCTTTCATCCTTGTGCATCAAATCAATGATCATTTTTCATGTCCCATAGAAATTCTAGATGAACTCACAATAAAAACTAGGCAAACCATGAAAAACATGTAATTTCCTATTGTAACTAGCCAATCTATGAAAAATATTCACCTCAAATGTACTTTATGGTGACAACTATTCCAATATAGATCACATAATTGGATTTATCTTTAAACCTTATTTAGAGATCATAAATCTGAAGTATACCAATTCTTTTTGCATGAATCTACATTTCTTCAAAATTATGAGAAAATTTTATTCTCATAACTTATCTAGCATTGGTGCAAATTTTGTAAGTGTTCTTCCTTTATTCGACTAAAAATTAATATGTCATCAAGATATAAAATAATTTTACTTACCCAAAAATGGCTTAAGAACTTCATTTATCAATATCATGAATGTACTTGGTGCATTAGTTAACCCATATGGTATACCAACCACTCATATAACCCTTCTTATGTATTTAACTATGTTTTTCATTCATCACCTTATCTTATATGAACTTAGTAATATATACTCTTCAAATCAATCTCTATGATGTATCTCTCTCCACTTAAGCAATCCTTTAAATCAATCATGCATGGAAATATAAACCTATACTTTATGGTTATCTTTTTAATGGTTTTAAAATAAATGTACGTTTCCATTTTACATTATTTTTAGGAAGTAATAATGTTAGTACTACACATGGGCTCAAACTTTATTTGATCAACCCTTTATCCAACAACTATTATATTTATATTTGTACCTTTTGCATTCTATTTTGAAGTCAAGCTATATGTAACTTTTTTTGATAAACTCAATTCTAGAATCAAATCCATGTAATATTTTTCTCACAAAAAATAATCCACATTATGAATCATTAGACATGACATCCTCAAATTCACTTTGTATCTCCTTTAATTTGAGTGGAAATAATTATTTAATTGATACACTTGAGTTCACTTACATTGGATTTGAAATTAATCCATAAATTGCATTTTTCTCTTTCACTTCTTTCAAGAACTCTTTTCTTGAAATCATTAATAACTTTAGAATTTTGTCCACTTATTTGTTCTTATGCTTGAAAGGATTTAGTGTAGTTATTACTCCATATTTCTAAAATGACCATCATGTTGTGTGATGTGATCGAATTTATAAGGCCTTCTAGTTAAAATATGAAAAACATAAATAGGCATTATGTTACATAAAACCTCAACTTTATGTGTCATTTTGGAAATGTACCAAACATTGTTCAGTCATCAAAACCTATTGTCCCTTCAAAAACCATGAATGTTTTTATAGATTTAGATGCAAAATTATCTTTATACCAAGTTTATCTACCATTTATTTTGAAAAAATAATATATATGCTACCAATATTAAAAATCAATCAGCAAGACTTACCTCAAGATTTGAAAATGATTTTTAATATATTCTTTCTTTGTGCAAGGCTATTCTCCTCTTTCATTGGTTTCAACAATACCCTTTTCATCATGCAAGCTTATCTAATTTTTGGTTCATATATGTAATGAATAGACACAAAAATTTATTCATCTACTTATGTGATATGTAAACTGGCATCAATTCTCTTATTTCTTCCAGTAGGTATATGTGGAAAATTAAATGATCTATAGCCTATTTCACAAGAATTGAAACACGTACCATTGAATCCAAGACCTCTACCTCATCCATATGATTTTATTCCTCTAAAATTTCATCTAACTCTATGGTTATTAGAAATGTTTCACTATAAAGTCCTTTCCTCACCTTCTTATAATTTCAAAAAATAACTTCTACCCCTTCCACCTCCTTTTCCACATCCACATGCGAAATTTACTTTTCTTTATGCCACTCCTTGTTGTTTGCATGATGACATTACGTTGGACTTAAATAACACTATTATACCTATTCAAAAAATAACATTCTTATCATCAAGGATAATTTTAGTGCCTAATATTAACCAATTAGATAAAACTATCTTTTGATCCTCTTCAAAATGGTTAATTATGTGAAAATACGCATTGGTTGACTAGCCAAAATTTTATACATTTTTTTATGTTTTTACTTATAATCACATTAATTTTATGGGACCTAACTCCATTATGAAATCTCATTTGAATTCCATTAGATTAAATCTATAATAGGCATGAATACCCTTATAAGAATTTAAGAAACCTCTTTATCCACCAACACTTCTATGTGTTTTTATCAAATTTAGGAATTAAAAGAGTTTTAATGTTCGTTAGATAAATTACCACATAAAATAAAAAAGATACATACATATATATATATATATATATATATATATATATATATATATATATATATATATATATATATATATATATATATATATATATATATATATATATATATATATATATATATATATATATATATATATATATATATATATATATATATATATATGCAATAAATGGCATAAATTGATTTTAATCTTACTAAATTTATAAATATGTTAAAAATGGAAAGTAACAAAGAAATAAAAATTAGCTAGAAATCATATGTGCAAGACTGTAAATACAACATTAAAAATTTAAATATGATGGTGTTGTGAATTAGGAAAATGGATTCTCTTAGATAAAGGATAATTTCATTATAATTGGATAGGGGTGGTCTACACTAGTGTCCTAAGAGTGCACTGGTGTCTTGTGAGTATATGATCTATGTGACTATTAGATTTATTGCCTATGTTAAAATAACATTGAGATAAATGAATGCAAAATAACAACATCACCTTGATATAAATAAGCCATAAAATTGAGATGAAGGTGACAGGTAGATAAACTATTGAATGGAGGAAAACCCCACACTAGTATTAAAAATTTATAATAATAAATCTCCAATTACAATAGCATGAATAAACTAGGAGAATAATGGCCTTAGACCAATAGAACATCAAGAATGCAAGAATAAGACAAGACCATCAATATTTTTGGGAGTTATATCAAGTGTTGAATAATGGGAAATGAGAGATATTTATATAGAGCTAAGAGAGAAAAAGAGTTACAAGGACAAGCTTCAGCATGTGTGCCAAGTGTCTTAATCCTCGTATAAGTGAGGAGGATGTGTGTGTCATGTGGGGGGAGGAGTTAATTTTGATAGTAACTCCAAATACAAAAAGTGGATTAGAGAGGTGAGCTACACCTTAAATGGCTAGGATAAAGTGCATTTATAAATATAATAAATGCATATACACATAAGACTTAGGATAAACCTATAAGACTAAAGGAAGGACCCAAATAAGGTTAATTATACAAAACTCCCCTTAAGCTTAATTTGGGGTTAAAAAAGTGAAGAAAACCTTTTGTAAACAAGAAAGGGTGTTGAAATTACATTGTACTACCCCTTAATAGAAATTTCCTTTCATATAATTACAATAGTGTAAAAAGAGAGAAGAAGAGGTGTTGTCAAAAGTTGTAAAGATGAAAGTGTGATCAGCAAGAATATCCAAGAATCTTATTTAGATAATTTAATAGATACACAATGGAACAAAGACCAATAAGATGGAATAATGATAAATAAAACCTATAAAATAAATAAACTAACACTAATCTTTCAAGTTAAGTAACCGTTATGCTAAAGTTATAATCTACATACATAATGTAATAAAAAATAGATGTACAACTAGGTAAATTTGAGCTAAATACAACTTACATAATAAAGTGTGAAATACTACATGAAAATAAGTTAGTTAAAAGAGTAATGAGCTCTAATTAAAGCATATTTCCTTTGCAACATAAACTAAAGGAATGTAAAAAATACTTTGATTTTATCAAAATGGAGACAAGGAAGATGTGTTGCTTGCAAAAGATATTCTCCATCAAGCATTAGAAGAAAAATCACATAATACACATCAAAGTATCTAGAAGATCTATTATTTTTAGGAATACAAATAGTGTTAACTTTAGAGGTAAGATATTTAGTCATTTTCCAACAATGTAAAGTGTCATGAATGGATTTACTACAAGATTTACATGAATATAATTTCCAACATTTAGAGATATAATGCTTGTATTTTCCATAATGCATACAAGGTTTATCATTTTTAACCAAAGCATGAGCATTATAAATAATACAACCAAAATAAGTTGCACTATAAGTCCTTTAATGTGGAGGAAAATATAATTCTAATTTTTCATTAGAATCATTTAAAGCATTATATCCAAGACTTTTAGAATTTTCATTTGATTATAAGCAATAGGTTCAAGAATAACATATTCACACTTACCAAGTGCACCACTCGAATATCCCATATTGTGAATGATTTTTAATCTGGGGTTGGTAGAAGAAGTTTTCAAAGATGTTTTACGTTTTTGAGAAGCACAATAAGTTTCACCATTATGAGAGCTAGTGTCATGTGCAAAAGATGTGAATTTTTCATTAAGATCATTCAAGGAGGATTGCATGTTTGTCATGTTGTTATGAAAAATATTTTGATGTCAATAATTGTCTTATGCAAATTATAAATTATATCATTTTGACATGCAATTTGTTGTTTGAGTGCAATAATTTTTTCATTTAAAAAATAATAATTTGCATAGTTTTATTAAAAACTAAAAACATGGCTAATATAAAAGCCATGAGAGCAAAATATCTAAATTTTACTATCATTGAAAAAAATCAATTACTAGAAACATTGATTGATCTAAAGAACATTTAAAAATATTCATCTTAAAAAAAAATCTAAAAATAAAAAATAGTCACGATAAAAAAAATGAATAACAAGATGATCTAAATTGTTTTGCTTAAAAAAACCATTAGATTTAAAGAAAGTTGGAAAATAATTAGATCAATTACCTTGTAAATGTAATTCCACACCAAAACACCACAACACTTTAAGTAATAAAATCCACTAAAGTCTATTTGGATTTAATGAATTGAGAGTTTATTAAATAAACTAGAAAATGAAATTAATTAATTAATTGGGAGAGCCAAATGGTGTGATTTTGAATATGTTGAGAAGTAAAAAAAACACCACTAAATTCTTTAAAGGCACATTAAATAAGTAATGATACTAAAATAGTAAACTAATCTTTTGATTTAAATATGGCCAAATATATATAACTTTTTTGTTTTATATATAAAATTTACTAAAACACTATGTGCCAACAAGAAGCATGTATAAAGAGTGAATTGAATTCAAAACATAAAAAAACATAATATGTTAAATTCATTCACAAACTAGATTCTTAATTCACATACAAGGATAAACTAGATAAAAGCGCATAGGCAAGTGTAAGTTTTGATATACATGATGAACTTAAAAGGTTGGCAAGAATACACTAAAAAAAAGGTGAAGAATATAAAAAACATTACCTTGTATAAAGCCCAAAAACTATCCATAAAGGTGATATATTAACAAGGGGCATGAAGGGCCAAGTCCCTATAGGGAAGTTTGCAAAGTAGTTTTGACAAAAATATGTTGTAAAATATCCACCCACCTAAAGATGATTAAATACCAACACTTTTCTTGGAAATAGGAAAACAAATAGAAAAAACATTAGGTCTTTCAAAAATTCACAACTAAAATGATGCCATAGGTAATTATTAACCTCTGCATTAAACCTATAGTATGGAATTGAAACAAATACAAAATTTGTTTTCTATTCCAAGGTAAGAAAATAAAGAGTTTTGGAGTGCATATTTTAACAATAAGAAGTTATTTTATCCAATTAGATGGTAAATAGCTCCACAGATTCTAATCCATCTACAGTTTAAATATAATGATTATGGATCTTCTCCTATATTATCCATATCCAACCCAATTAAATGTAGGTTCCTCATTGACCTTTAATCCTTAATTTTGAATAATCTAGTTTGAACCTAAAATAAATATGATTTGGACACAGTCCAATTCCTAAAAACAAACATACTTGATATTGACACTGTCATTGACACCACTATACCCAAGAGAGAAATGTATGGGAACATTCAAACATTATACCTACCCATAAACATTTTACTTATATGTATAAAAAAAGGCCTCTGCACAATGTGTTGATCCATGTATTAGACAAAGGACATAAGCAAATAATCTAATGTATTAGTTTTCTTATAATTTATCTCCCACATAAATTTTGAATGGAGCATAAAATTCAATCTTAGGCCATAAAGAGGGAATATGTGTATACCAAAAGGCAGATTCATGAATTACACTAAGTTTCAACATTACTCAATCTAGTGCATGAAACTTTCACTACTAAAAAAAAATCACATTAGATTTATGAGAAAGTCCATAATTAAAGCTTAAAAATTATACTTGTTAATTGAAGAATGATTACAATAGGTGGAAAAATATGCCAAAATGTAAATAAGAAACTTAAAAAACAAATTCATTGCAATAAGCTAGTTCCTTATGCTCCACAGGCCACAAAAGATACCATAATCTTCAAAAAAATGAATATAACACAATTATTAGAGTTTGTTGTATCAAATAGACAATCATATACCCAATTAGTAGAAATATAAATTGGTATTTATAATATATTAAATTTTATATTAAACACATCTTTATAAAATCATTTTTTGGGGATAATAGAAAAAATTAAATACAAAACTAAATTTAAAGTTATGTTTATAAACACCCACTTTCAAGAAATTTAAGGATGAGTTTTTAATATGCTAAAATGAAACCCATAAATGCAATAGAAGAACAAAACCTATAGTGCAAAGAGAAAACCTAAAAATTAGGAAAAAATAGTATTATAATTTTAATAGAGAAAGAATTGGTTGTGTGAAAAATATGATGTGATAGAAAGTGATGAAGATTCCAATATTTATCTCTTCCCTTCCATAGCTTTGACACTTGTAAACATGAACTTTGAACCAAACTCTAGCTCTTTCTATGTTGTCAATTCTCTACCAGGTTCAATATGATTCTCTTGAATGGTTTGAATAGCAAGAACCTTTTAATCATATTACTCTCTATCTTTAATATTTTCACACAAATAAATCATCCAAATTCATCCTTACACTTCATTCTATGCATTTGTTATCTCTTCCTTTATGTTATATCCACACTAGTCTCTATACCATGTAACAATTTTATTCAAAACTCATTCTAGTTTTCCATAGTATTTGTTTAGGTTATATTCATTGATAATATTATCTACTAGTCCTATGTGTAATCCCCCTCAAGACATAAACCTCTCTAAATAAAACACCTAGTATATACCAATCTTCTCATTGTGTCTCAAACTACCTCTAGTAGCCTTTTAAGGCATTTCCTTCTTGTATGGATTTGTACGATGGAATGTTGGAAAAATAAAGTCTTTTATAGTAACCCTTTATCCTTATCTTACCTTATACCAATTTTATTTTTCTAGTTCAATGCAAAAGTCATATTTTTACTCCTTTCATGGCTTAGATTAGGCCTATTTAGGTTTCTTTTCATCCTTTATATACACAGTCGCACATGTATGTATGGATATGTACCAAGTCAAAATGTTAGTTTAAAAATATTTTAGTAAACATTATTTTCAAACTATTCACCCAAAATCATGGATTTTTTATGGTGAAAACATTCAAAAATATCATTCTTCCTTCAAAACCCTAACATAAGGTTTGACAGACTGTGCACTACTCAAGAGGATATAAAATTGATTTTCAACATTTATATATCATTTCATATGAATTTAATTATTTTTTATTACTATTTTTACCCCCACATAAGTTTCTAATATGTTTTAATCCCACCACATAGCTTTTGTAGGTTGTCAATTCACATTTTAAACGACTTGTGCATATAGACATAGGTGTGAACTAACTAGAGAAGTGGTTCTTTCTTCTATTACCTTCCAAACTAGGTTCTAAACAATAATTAAGGTTGCATATGCTATTCAAATTATTTTTTAACCTTTATAAATCAATACTTACCTTCTTTGACACCCTTGGCATGAATTTTGACATAATTATATATTGGTCTAAAGAACTGTGACAGGGTGCCTATGGTCTGCAATAGGCTTGGAGCTTTGTTGTCACAATATATATGTAATAAACTCTTTTATTCCCAATAATAATATTAATAAATTTTAAAATATCCCTTAACAACAAATTTTTCAAATTGATATATTTGATCTTTCACTCAAAATTATATAGTCGGTTTACTCCCTCAACAAATTACACATAATACAGAACTTTACATAATTTTCATAATAAAACCCTTAACAGAACTAGTAGATAGTATGAAAAATTACTTTGTAATCTTCATACACATAAATTCATCCTTTTTAGATCACAAAACATTGTAAAATCATATCAAGATGATACCTTCTCCTTCACTTGTTTACATAGTCTTTTCCTTAAACATAGAACCTAATCTTAAAACAAGGTATACAATTGCCTTTGCAATTCTCATCTAGAACTAAGAAAAAAACTTTATGGAATATAATGAAATTCAATAATACACTGAAATACACTTACCAATATATTAATAAATTAAAAACATGTCCTTATTGACGTTCTCTTCTTTGCTTTGTCTTCACATTCATTGTATTGGCATATACATAATTACAAAAGTCTGCGAATAGAATCTTCCTCAAACAAAATCTTACCTATTCAAGTTCTAGGAGGTTTATTTTTTATACACATTTGAATCCACCCCTCTATTCCCATCATCTTTTCATTGCCTCTACCTTGAATGACTCCCCATAAAACATTTAATACAATTTATTTTATTGCAAAAATTGTCCTAACTACCCTTTATACATTATAAACTATCTAACTACAAGTCCACTCAATAAGATGAATCATCATGTGAGTCATGTGGGTCTTGAAACACCCTTGAACCTTTATTATTACTTAAACACACAATATATAACATTGAGACCTATTGAAATGAGGTTGAGATCTCCTAGACTATACAAAAACATTTGAAAATTTAAACCAAAGTTTTCACAGTAAAATACCAATACTCCTCTAATTCAAATTTTACAAGGACCTAACACACATAATTTACTCTTACATACCTAACATGACCTTAAAATTTTTCAAGGGACTCAAAACATGACAATTGACTAATATGTACAATATGGTAGGTGATGCTCCTGCATCAAAAAGTCATCATTATAAAATAATGGAAGATATAGACTTAAATCCATCATTATCTTCATACAAATTAGAATTCAAGTTGACTATGTCCTCTGTTGGGGATCAACCAACAATAGATTACACTTGTGAAAGCAATAAACGCAGAAATAAATCAGATAGACAAGTAACTAGAATGATAAACAGCAAGAACACGAGATACAAGAAACCACCCTAAAAACTTGTATTAACAAACTATTTACAAAAGGAATACAATTGAAGAAACTTCTTTCTTCCACACCTCTCTCAGATGCACAAGATCTCTCTCTAGATCTCTATTCCTCAAGATCTCTCTCTCTCAAGAACAATCAACTCCAACAAACCTGGATTGATTCAATTCTGTACTGTTCTTCAAAAACATTCACAATGTTCTACTCATACAATAATAAGCTGAGAAGATCTTTCCTACATATAGAATTAGGAAACTTGAGCATGCACTTACAACAAATAGTTAATCCACTTGAACAAGGGCTCTAAAAATAATATTGCTAATAATAGAGACGTGAGCTTAAGACTACAACTTAATCTCATCATGCAAACACTCGCTTTTGTCTTCAAAAATAGCTTCCTGGATGCACAGGTAATTGACGTCGGTTCCTGCTGCTTGCCTGTGACTGCCGCTAGCTGATACTCTACCGACGTCGGCGTCTCTGCAACTGCACCTGACCGACGTCAGTTGCTCCTGACCGATGCCGGTGTCTGTGTAGACCTGAAACTGTTATAGTGTGCTCCTTGGTGAAGCTTTTAGCTCCACACCCTAACAATCTCCCACTTGGAGATAAATAGCTGCACCAGTACCTGTACAACAACATCTTCTAGCTCCTCCATCTTCAGCTCAATCATGAAGACCAACAGAAGTTGAATGAAGATTCAACTTCTCCTTTGTAACTGGCTTGGTTAACATATCAGCAAGATTCCTATCCGTATGGATCTTCTCCAGCTTCAACTCACCATCTTCCAATACCTGTCGTATGAAATGGTACCTTAGTTGTATGTGCTTTGTTCTTGAATGAAAGGCTGAATTCTTAGCCAAATGGATTGCACTCTGACTGTCACTATACAATCTGCAACTCTCATGCTCCCTACCAAGCTCATCCATGAACCGTGTCATCCATATCATCTCTTTGCTAGCCTCTGTGGCTGCAATATACTCTGCTTCTGTAGTTGACAAGGCAACAACCTTCTGTAACTTAGATATCTAGCTAACCGCCATTCCACCTATAGTGAAAACATAACCTATAGTGCTCCTCCTGCCATCCAAATCACCTGCCATATCTGAATCTACATAACCATGTAGAGAAGTATCTGAACCTCCATAGCACAAGTGTTTATTGCTGGTTCCTCTCAGATATTAGAGAATCCACTGAACTGATTTCCAATGTTCCTTACCTGGATTGGCCATATACTTACTTACAACTCCCACTGCTTGGGCAATATCCGGTCTAGTACACACCATTGCATACATCAAACTCCCTACTGCGGAAGAATATGGAACCTTACTCATGTACTCTACCTTATCATATGAATTAGGACATTGTTCTTTACTCAACTTAAAATGTCCAGCCAAAGGTGTGCTTACCGGTTTAGCATCCTGCATATTAAACCGTTTCAACACCTTGTCCACATAATCTTCTTGAGACAATATCAACCTATGATTTTTCCTGTCTCTCTTAATGCTCATGCCAAGGATTTTCTTTGCTGCTCCCAAATCCTTCATAGCAAATGTTTGAGCTAATTTCACTTTAAGCTCAGAGATATCCTGCATGTGAGATCCTGCAACCAGCATATCATCTACATACAACAATAGAATAATATATCTACCATTATCAAATCTCTTAAAATACATGCAATGGTCAGATTGACACCTACTGTAGCCATGCTCAGTCATAAACCTGTCAAATTTTGAATACCATTGCATAGGAGCTTGCTTGAGGCCATACAAGCTTTTCTTGAATCTACACACTAACTTCTCCTTACCCTTGACCTCAAATCCTTCTGGCTGTTCCATATAAATTTTCTCATCCAAGTCTCCATGAAGAAATGCTGTCTTAACATCTAGCTGCTCAAGATGCAAATCCTCAAAAGCAACCAAAGACAATACAACCCTTATAAAAGTCATTTTAACAATAGGAGAAAAAATCTCACCAAAGTCGATACTTGGCTTTTGTGCAAATCCTTTCACTACCAATCTGGCCTTATATATTATCTGTCCATTCTCACCTTCCTTTAACCTGTAGGTCCATCTGTTCTTGAGTGTTCTCTTACCAGCTGGCAATTCAACCAAATCCCATGTTTGGTTCTCTCTTAAAGACTCCAACTCCTCAACCATGCCACGCTCCCACTGACTCTTGGACTCCACCTGTATTGCTTCTTCAAAACTCTCTGGTCCTCCACTATCAGTTAGCAATAAATAAAATAAAGAAGAAGAATATCTAATTGGATGCTTACTCACCCTTTTTGACCTCCTGATGGGTGTCTAAGACTCGTTCACAACACGCTGTCTACCTAAATTCTCTGACAGTGACTGACCTCGGTCACCTCCAGACCTGTTACTGGCTAACGTCAGTTCTGTCTGACCGACCTCGATGTCTGTCCTGCCGACGTCGGTCTCTGTACAGCCGACGCTAATTTTTGTACTGTCGACGCTGGTTCCTAACCTGCCGACGTCAGTCTCTGTGTTTTCCTGCAAGTGATTATTTCTTTTTCCCGCGAACTCATATTGGACTTTCACCTCGTCCAATTCACCATTGCTCTGCTCAGATTGATTCAGCTTCCTTATCTGATCACAATACATCACTCTTTCATTGAAAACAACATCACGGATCCTAATTACTTTGTTAGTTTCTAGATTCCATAATCTATAACCAAAATCATCTGAGCCATAGCCAATAAACGTGCACCTCATAGACTTAGCATCAAGCTTCTTTCTATTTTCTTTATCTATGTGCACAAAGGCTTCACAACCAAAAACTTTGAGATATGAGAGATCTACCTTTTTACCTATCCATGCCTCTTCTGGAATACCACCATCCAGAGCTGTAGAGGGTCCTCTGTTAATCAAGTATACTGCAGTGTCAACAGCTTGTGCCCAAAACTATAAGGGCAAACCAGCATGCAATCTCATACATCTTGCATGCTCCATTATTGTCCTGTTCATCATTTCAGCAATTCCATTCTATTGAGGTGTCCTTGGAACCATCCTTTTCCTATGGATTCCATGCATATAACAATAATCTCTGAACTTATAACTGCAGAACTCACCGCCATTGTCAGATCTCAGGCATTTCAATCTTTTACTTGTTTCATTCTCAACCATAGCTTTCCAGATCTTAAAAGTCTCAAATACATCAGATTTTCTTCTAATACAATAGATCCATACCTTCCTTGTAGCATCATCTATGAAAGATACATAGTACTGTGATCCTCTAATGGAAGAAACCTGAGCCAGTCCCCACACGCCTGTGTGAACAAGCTGCAACTTATGCCTCTTCTTAGTAGACCTAGTCTTGAGAAAACTAACCCTTTTCTATTTTCCAAATACACAGTGCTCACAAAACTCTAGATCTATGCCTTTTAAATCTAAAAGCATACCTTTGGACTTAAGAATTGACATCCCCTTCTCACTCATGTGGCCAAGCCTTGAGTGCCACAATTTAGCATCCACATCTGAAGTAGATAATACAGAAGGAGATTTGTTAGTAACACAATTACACAAATAGAGAGTACCTTCTCTCTTACCTCTGGCCATAACAAGTGCACCCTTGGTCACCTTCCAAGATTCTGCTGTGAGAGTTACTGTACAACCCTCATCCCCTAACTTTCCTACAGAAATCAAATTTCTCTTCAAGTTAGGAACATGCATCACATCTCTCAACACCCATGTGTTGCTATTCTGCATCTTCAGCTGCACTTTACCTTTGCCAATTATTTTACAGGGCTCATCATCCCCTAGATACACTATTCCAAAATATCCATGGATATAGTCACTAAAATATTCTCTATTAGGGGTAGCATGAAAGGATGCACCAGAATCTAACACCCAAGATTCTATATTATTATGCAAAGAGAAAATTAAAGCATCTTGTGCAATACCTGCAACCTTGGCTTCTTCCTTTCCTTCGTGCTGATTGTCCTCCTTAGGCTTTGACCAACAATCTCTGCTTATGTGTCCCATCTTTCCACAATTCTAGCATTGTGGCCTTCTGCCATTTCTGGATTTAGATCTGCCTTTCCCCTTAGATTTGGATCTTGATCTACCTTTCTTGCTCTTCTCTTTCTGCCTCCCCCTACTCTCAAAACTTAAAGCATTCCCAGATGTCTCTTCTGTGCTTTTCCTACGTATTTCCTCATTCAAGATAACACTAACAACATCCTCTACTTTCAAAATATCTGATGCAGATGTAGTATTACTTACTACCATTACTAAGCCATGCCAGCTTTCAGGCAAAGAACATAATATTAAAAGAGCTTTTATTTCATCATCAAACACTATATTGACTGAACTTAATTGATTCACAATTCCATTGAAATCATTCAGATGAGTAGAAACAGATCCACCTTCATTCATATGCAAATTAAATAACTGCTTCATAAGATATACCTTATTAGAAGCTGAGGGTTTTTCATACAAATTTGCTAATGTAGTCATCAACTCTACTGTAGACGTTGCCTGTGATAAATTAGATATCACAGTGGATGCTAGACTCAGTCTTATAGACCCCAGAGCCTTTCTGTCAAGAACTTCCCATTCTTCATCCTCCATGTCTTTGGGCTTCTTTGCAACCCCACCTAACGGTAAGTAGAGATCTTTCTGATACAGATAATCCTCTATCTGCATTCTCCAATGTTGGTAATTTTTGCCATTAAACTTTTCCATTCTCAATTTACTTTCATCTGCCATTGCTTCTTCCACTCAAACAGAAATCCCTGTGAGAACCTGTAATCAATACACACTACACAAATCTGAACCACCTGTTAGTGAACCTGAGCTCTGATACCATTTGTTGGGGATCAAATTGTTAGGGTGTGGAGCTAAAAGCTTCACCAAGGAGCACACTATAATAGTTTTGGGTCTACATAGACACCGGCGTCGGTCAGGAGTGACCGATGTCGGTCAGGTGCAGTTGCAGAGATGCCAACGTCGGCAGAGTATTGGCCGGCGGCGGTCACAAGCAAGCAGCAGGAACCGACGTCGGTTACCTGTGCGTCCAGGAAGCTATTTTTGAGGACAGAAGCGAGTGTTTGCATGATGAGTTTAAGTTGTAGTCTTAAGCTCACGTCTCTATTATTAGCAATATTATTTTTAGAGCCCTTGTTCAAGTGGCTTAACTGTTTGTTGTAAGTGCATGCTCAAGTTTCCTAATTCTATATGTAGGAAAGATCTTCTCAGCTTATTATTGTATGAGTAGAACATTGTGAATGTTTTTGAAGAACAATACAGAATTGAATCAATCCAAGTTTGTTGGAGTTGATTGTTCTTGAGAGAGAGAGAGCTCTTGAGGAATAGAGATCTAGAGAGAGATCTTGTGCATCTGAGAGAGGTGTGGAAGAAAGAAGTTTCTTCAATTGTATTCCTTTTGTAAAGAATTTGTTAATACAAGTTTTTAGGGTGGTTTCTTGTATCTCGTGTTCTTACTGTTTATCATTCTAGTTACTTGTCTATCTGATTTATTTTTGCGTTTATTGCTTTCACAAGTGTAATATATTGTTGGTTGATCCCCAACATCCTCTATAATAATAGATTTTAGTTTTGATAGAGAAAAATATTTTTTTTGTAGGGATCACATCCCAAAAAAGTAGTGGAAAAGTGATTTGCTAGCTTGAACCAAACTGGGGAACTAAATGAAACATGTGATGTAATGGAATATGAAATGAGAGTCACTAAAATACTTCTTTTAGTAATCATCAAAACACAAATAAAGAAAACAAATAATTATAACTATGCTATAAATAAGGTGATATAAATGTATACCACCAAGTAAAAATCGAGAAACCCTCCAATATCTATAATTGGTATACACCATCATTTTTGTTTTAATACCATACACCACTTCCATTATTGCAATGCCCATTCTAATAGAGATGAGCTCTACCATTATTGAAATATGATTTTGAAGAGTGATGAGCACTACTATCACAATTGAGATATTTTTGAGTTACATGAATCGAGTCTATGAAATAAAATCACATCTTAGAAAATTACAAAGTAAAAAAAGATTTATGAGTTGCATCACACCCATGAAAATGAAGAGTAAAAAAAATAAACAATGCTTATCATCATTACAAGGTGGTTACATTTGATGACTGAGTGTTTAATTATTTTGCCTCTAAACATCTATACATGTGGTAGACCACTAGGGGCAGATGGGTTGCCCATCCCTACTAGATGCCCACTATCTTGATTATGGCTTGCATGTGTTAGAAGATAAAAATTACATCTACATGAGATAGAAATCCACCATGTACCTACAGCTAAATAAAAATTATGCATCAGGACTACAAATAGTTTTATGAGGACTGTTCATCTACTACCATTAGGTGCACTGCCTTCCTTCCAACCAAAAATAACCAACCTTCCATAGAAACCTTCAATGATTAAAAAATAAAGTTATAGTTGTGCAGTTTTGATAGAGTAAATAATTACTAGTTTGGAGAGATGTGAAACATCTCATAACATACAATTGTTTGGATGGATCAAAATAGGGAAAATAATATTTTTTATTCATAATGTTGAAAACTTCATATTTTCTTTGTAATAACTTCAAACATTTTCTACGATGCAAAACACTTACTTTAGATTGGGAAAATAGACATAAAATAATCACTATTTAAATCTTAGTGAATGTAATAAATATCCCTTAGGGACTAAATAAAATATTTTATACCACTATAAGTGTTAGGTTGTGGAGCTAAAAGCTTCACTGATGCAGACATGGAGGAGGTTGCTAAGTTCCAGGGATACCGGCGTCGGCAGCACAATCGACGTCAGTCATATTCAGTGCAAAGGGAAACTAACATCAGCGAGAATTAGTCAACATCAATCACCTCCAGTCAGATAGGGACTGACGTTGGTCGCCTGTGTAGTTCCAAAACTGTTTGTTGCATGAACAGTTAGCTTGTTAAACTGGTTGTTTGCATGTAAAGACTATTTTGAGTCTTGAGCTGCGTGTCTAATTATTGTAAATTAGAAGTCTAAGTTATTTTTTAGTATGGGATCTATTTATAGACTCATTGGCATGTATTGTAACAAGAGCAATAGAGGAAGGCAAGGTAGATCCTTCCGATTGTAAGAATAGGGTGATCTACAAGTTGTTGCAAGATTAGGGAGAAGTTCTACATGGTAAGTAAGATCATTTGAGTTGCAGGTTGTTGTAAGTTCATGGGAGATCTACTTAAAGTACTTTTGAGTGCTTGGTACTGGCAGTGTTATTACTGACTGGTTGGAGGTGAACACCAACTCTGTGTTTGAGTTGTGTGTTGGGACCATTTTTGGTAGGAGAGTGAACTCTTGAGGGAAAGAGATCTGTACATCTGAGAGGTGTGGAAGATTGTATCATCTTCATTGTATTTCCTTCTGGCATGAGTATTAATACAAGATTGTGTATTTTCTCTCATATTCTGTGTCATTTGTGAATTCTAGTTACTTGTTAATTCTGGTTTAATTCTGTGATTAGTTGCTTATACAAGGTAATCATATTGTACTCTTATTGAGGAGTTGGATCCTGACAATTGGTATCAAAGCATTTATGTTCTAGGTGCCTTACAAGTGGTATCAGAGCTTTTGGTTGGGTTGCTAACAGGTTGTATCAGATCTGGTTAGTGTTTGTTGATTACAGGTCACTCACAGGGGTTTCTGTTTGAGTGGGAGTATAGCAATGGCAGAAGAAAGTAAGCTACGAATGGAGAAGTTTAATGGCAAGAACTATCAATTATGGAGGATGCAGATAGAAGATTATTTGTATCAGAAATATTTGTACTTATCATTGGGTGGGGTTGCATGTAAGCCCACAGATATGAAGGATGAAGAATGGAAGGTTCTTGATCGAAAGGCTCTGGGATCTATAAGGTTGAGCCTTGCATCATCTGTGATTTCCAACTTATCACAGGCTAAGACAACGATAGAGTTGATGGAATCTTTAGCAAATTTATATGAAAAATGCTCAACTTCGAATAAGGTATTTCTTATGAAGCAATTATTTAATTTGTAAATGTTGGAAGATGGATTTGTTCATAGTCATCTTAGTGATTTCCATGGTTTGGTAAACTAGTTAAATTCAGTCAATATTTTTTTTGATGATGAAATTAAGGCTCTATTAATCTTATGCTCATTACCTGAAAGTTGGGAGAGTTTGGTAATGGCAGTTAGTAATACTACGTCTGCTTCAAAAATCTTAAAAGTGGATGATGTTGTGAGTGTAATCTTGAATGAAGAAACTCACAAGAAAAGCACAGGGGAATCATCAGGGAATGCTTTGAGTATTGAAAGTAGGGGAAGGCCAAGAGAGAAGATCAAGCAAGGGAGATCAAGGTCAAAGATAGGCAGGAGATCCAAGTCTAGGTATGGCAGAATAACTTGCTGGAAATGTGGAAAGCAAGGGCATGTAAAGAAATATTGTTGGTTGGTTGAATATCAGCAAGAAGGAACTGAAGAAGTAGATGTTGTAGGTATTATTGCACAGAATGCTCTGGTATGTTCCTTGGATAAATTAGAATCTTGGGTTTTAGATTCTGGTGCCTCTTTCCATGCATCCCCAAATAGGGAATTTTTTCATGAGTATGTCCAGGGAGACTTTGGAAAAATTTATTTAGGGGATGGTAAGCCTTGTCAAATGGTTGGCAAAGGAAAAGTGAAGCTAAAACTGTAGACAAGCAACACATGGGTATTGAAGGAGGTCATGTATATCCCAGTCTTGAAGCAGAATTTGATTTCTATTGGAAGTTGGGTGATGAGGGTTGCACAGTAACTTTCACAGCGGACTCTTGGAAAGTTTCCAAGGGTGCACTTGTTGTAGCAAGAGGTAATAAAGTAGGTACAATTTATCTATCTACTTGTATTACTGATTCTCCTTCTGGTTTATCTACTTCAGCTGTAGATTCGAAGATGTGGCTTAATAGGCTTGGTCACATGAATAAGAAGGGGATGCATGTTCTTGAGTCAAAGGGTATGCTTTCAGATTTAAAAAGCATGGATCAAGATTTCTATAAACAAAAGAAGAAAGTGACGTTTCTTGAGAAATATGATGTTCATAACAAGAATAGGAAAGCCTTGGTTTTCAAGGAGAAGATGACAAATAGAGATCACTGTAAGGGGCTGAAGAATTCTGAGCAGAGCAAGGTTGATATGGACAAGGGTTTGATCCAAAAGGAGCTCATGGGTAGAAGTCATCACTCACAAGTAAAACATAGAGACCGACGTCGGTTAGAAAACTGACGTCGGCTATGTGCAGCCCGATGTCGGTGACTCTGGACAAATAAACACTAGCGTCGATTAGGGGGGAACTGACGTCGGCGATGAGGCAGTCACATGGAACTGATGTCGGTCGGGTGCAGACTGAGATGTGACTGACATCGGTCACTGAGACAGATTTTGGATAGACATCAAGCTATCAAGGAGTCTCAAACGCCCATATGGAGGACTTAAAGAGTAAGTAAGCCTCAAATTCGTCATTTCCCTTCTTTACACTACTTGTTTCTCACTGATGGTCAAGAACTAGGAAGTTATTAAAGAAGCAGAGCAGGTAGAATCTAGGAAACAGTGGGAGCTTGGCATGGATGAGGAATGTGATTCTTTGGAGAAGAACCAAATGAGAGTTTTTGGTGAAGTTGCCAGCTGGAAGAAAGCACTGAGAGATGAATGGATTTTTAGGATAAAGAAGAGTGGGAATGGACACGTGAGACAGAAGGCCAGGGTATATGGTCTTGTGTTAGCTGCAGGACAATGGAGGTTTAACCATTGTGTTTTCTTTACCAAGTTGGATAATATTAGCTACATTATATTGTTACTGTATATTGTGCTTGTTGTAGGGTCACATATGTAGGGAGTTGCTGAACTAAAGGTAAAATTAGTTCAGAGGTGTGTCATGAGGAATCTGGGAGCAACAAGATTCTTTGGCATGAGTGTGTTCTAGAGACATGGAAGGTCATAGGTTGATTTTGTCTCTAGATGATTGTGTGAAACCGGTTAGCATGCTGATGGTTGGACAGTTCTATGAACAGTGTCCTAATTCACATGATGAGGTTGAGTACATGTGTACTAAACCTAAGATTTCCAAAGCAATGGGAGTTGTTAGCAAGTTTGGAGCCAATCTAGAAAAGAAGCACTAGAGGGCAGTTTAGTGGATTCTCATATATCTGAGAGGGACCAGCAGTAGGTGCACATGCTATGCAGGGTTAAGTTCTTTTTTACATGGGTTTGTAGATGCAGATGTGGCAGGTAATTTGGATGACAGGAGGTGCACCACAGGATTTGTGGTGGTTGGTCTTCAAGAGTGATCTTGAAGAGGGATACAAAGCCTGCAAACAAACTAGATGATGTACAGGTATAGGTATAGTTGTAGTTATTTATCTCTAAGTGGGAGATTGTTAGGTTGTGGAGAAGCTTCACTGATGCAGACATGGAGGAGGTTGCTAAGTTTCAGGGATACTGGCATCGGTAGTGCAACTGATGTCGGTCATATTTAGTGCAAAGGGCAACCGACATCGGCAGGAGTCAGTCGACGTTGGTCACCTCTAGTCAGACAGGGACCGATGTCAGTCGCCTGTGTGGTTCTAGAACTATTCGTTGCATGAACAATTAGTTTGTTGAACCAGTTGTTTGCATGTAAAGACTATTTTGAGTCTTGATCTGCGTGTCTAATTATTGTAAATTAGAAGTCTAAGTTATTGTTTAGTATGGGATCTATTTATAGACTCATTAGCATGTATTGTAATAAGAGCAATAGAGGAAGGCAAGGTAGATCCTTCCAATTGTAAGAAAAGGGTGATCTACAGGTTGTTGCAAGATCAGGGAGAAGTTCTACATGGTAAGTAAGATCATTTGAGTTGCAGGTTGTTGCAAGTTCATGGGAGATCTACTTAAAGTACTTTTGAGTGCTTGGTACTGGCAGTGTTATTACTGACTGGTTAGAGGTGAACACCAACTCTGTGTTTGAGTTGTGTGTTGGGACCATTTTTGGTATGAGAGTGAACTCTTGAGGGAAATAGATCTGTACATTTGAGAGGTGTGGAAGATTGTGGCATCTTCATTGTATTTCCTTCTGGCATGAGTATTAATACAAGATTGTGTATTGTCTCTCATATTCTGTGTCATTTGTGAATTCTAGTTACTTGTTAATTTTGGTTTAATTTCGTGATTAGTTGCTTATACAAGGTAATCATATTGTACTCTTATTGAGGAGTTGGATCCTGACAGTTGGTATCAGAGCATTTATGTTCTAGGTGCCTTACAATAAGAAGATGTTTTATCTTTTTTCTTATTCAGAGTATTATGTTTTGAATTTGAAAATATGTGAAATACATGGAAAAAATAAATAAGAGCAATAAATATGTAGAAAATAGGTATAGACCTATGCCAAGGAAGGCTAATTATTCTTGATAAACATCTATCAATACATGAAAGACTATTTCCAAAACACAAAAATGGAACAAAGCACATGAATAAATAATTATGCAAAACACATAGATAGAGAAGCTTGACTACCAAAAAACATAGAGGAGTATGCAAAAAATGGAAAGCTAATAGAATTAGGTACGCAATCCACCTAGAGCTATGTTACTACCAATAATGAATATGCAATTCCAAGTCTATTTAATATGCATACCTCTTGTGTTACAGTTAATGGGATTTGGAATATTTGACCACAATACATAGGTAGTGTAAATATCAAAGAAGGCATTAAGGTGTCAAAAGATAAGACAATGTAGCTATAAAAATAGAAAGCATAAACATATATTGTGAAAGAAGCTAAGATAATACTATGCAAATAGAATAAAATATAACACACAAAGATAATCATTCAAAAATATTTCAAATAAGAGACAACTATGCATAGGACTTTAGATAAGAAAATATGCTAAAAAATGATAGATGAAGGAAAGGAAAAGAATAGAAAGATGCCAATGAAATAAATATGAGCCAAAAAACTCAGAGAAGACAATGAAGAACATGAAAAAGATTCAAGGATAAATTATGACAAATTTTTATTTGAAAATAAATAAGCATCCAAAGAGAAAAAATAGAATAAAATCATTCAAATATATGAATTTATGTTATTATTGACAACCAATATTGATAGCATATTTCCACTATTAATAGAACTAATATTGTTCTTGAAAAAACTTCTTTCTAGAAACCTTACAAAAGAAAAAAAGGTTAGAAGATAATAATAATTCTTCTTCCACCTTCAAATATGCCACACTTGTTAGAAAATAACATTAAAAACCATAGGCCTCTGATACCATATTATATTCATTTCCTAGGTTGAAAGAGTGTTGAGATAAATGAACAAATGAATGTAAAATAAAAACATTACCTTGATAGAAACAAGCCACAAAGTTTATATGAAAGTGACAAGTGTGGAATCATCGAACAGAGAAAAAACCCATACTAGTATTAAAATCTTTCAATAATAAATATCCAATTATAATAGCATAAAAAAGATATGAGAATAATATCCTTAGGATAAAATAGCATCAAGAATTAAAGAGAAATACTAGATAAACAAGATAATTGTGTGTTGTATAAAGTGTTGAAAAATGAGAGAGGAGAGTTATTTATATAGAGTTAAGAGAGAAAAAGAGTTACAAGGGCAAGCTTCAGCATGTATGCCAAATATCTTAATCCCCTCAAAAATGATAAGTATGTGTGTGCTATGTGTAGCATGGATTTACTTTTGATACTAACTCCAAATCCAACAAGTGGACTACAAAGGTGAGTGACACCTCAAATGTCTAGAATAAAGTGCATTTATAAATATAATAAATACACAACATAAGACTTGGGAAAAACCTATAAAACTAAAGGAAATAACCAAATAATGTTAATTATCTAATAATGACATATATTATAGGTTCTCTTACACTTGTATGTCATATTTGATTGTGTAAGATCTCTTAATCTATTACAGAAGCCACTGTGTACTTTATTCTTCACTGAAACCCTAACTCAATGACATAATAGGATGAATGCAATCATGAAGTAAAAATGAGTTAGTGGTTTAAGTTGTGATTGAAATTAACACCCCCTATGTTGAGATAAGCCTACATACCAATTATCCTAAGAGGGATCAAATTTATTTAGTTCTTCCATGTTATGGTAGTGTGTGTGAAAGACTAGTACAAAATTCTAAATTTTGGTGCAATCTTGGTGTGATTATATGCTTGAATAATGACCTATTACTTTGGAAGTGTATTCAAACTTAGTTGAGAGCTAATAGGTTTGTGTGGACTATGAATTGGAAAAAATAGATGTTTTTTCTCAATGTGAAATTAGATATTTTGGTGTTTTTCAATCATATGAGCCTCTAGTGAATAATTGTTATAAAATTTGGAATTATAGTAACCATTTTGGAATTACTCCAAATGGGGATTGATAAACATGTAAGATGTGTTGGATAGTTGTCAATGGTGTCATGAATATGTCCTATTGAGTGTATAAAGTTCTTTAATAGCCTAAGTGATAATGACAAAGTGTGTAATGTGTGTGTCCTAGTGTTCATGTAGTTGGCTTGGTTGATCTTCAAATTTGACATGTTTAGAGATGGTCAAGGATGAGTATGGAGTATTGAGAATGTAGAAGGGGTCTTATAAGAGGTTTTATATTATTGGAGAGCTTGTGTGTATAAGTGGAATTCATCTAGTTGTTCATATTTTTCATCTAGGTAGTGGAAGGTAATCAAAGTAGGTTGTTTGATGACATCATAATTTCCACGTGTGAATTAGTCAAGAGGAAATCGTCACATGGGTTTATTTAGTTTTATTCCTATTTATTATGAAACAAATTTTATTTCATGCATATAATTATGGTAAAATATATGCATTGGAAAAATTGGTCTCCTAGGAAGTTTGACTGTGTTTTCTCATACTTGGCTAATTTTGCAATATGGCAAGAAGAGCTAAGTGAGCATTTTTTATGGTTTTATATCTTGTACATCTGAAGGTGTCAAGATAAATTGATCATATGGGTTTGTATATTTTTTATCATAGTTATTTTGATCTAAATTTGTGATCATGTGCTAAATCATGAAAAAAATTATGCAAGAGCAAAGTTGGTCTCCCAAACAAATTCTAAGCATAATTGGCTTTATGACAGAAGATTTTGAGAAGGCATTTTAATGAAATTATATCTCAAATGTATGAAGGTTTTAAGATATTTTTTTATATGTATGTATTCTAATTTTAAAGGTGATCATGAGGTATAAATTTGAGATCATGCCTCTAAGCACAAAAGAAGTTATTACAATATAAAGTAGGCTTTCCAGGCATATTATAGTTGGTCCCCATACTTAGTAAATTTGCTTGATGTTAAAGATATGGACCTAGTGGAGATCCAACAATTTATGAGAGTTAATAATTATAGATCAAATGGTGCACATAGAGTTAAATGGGTCAATGTGATAACTTTTTAGCATAGTTAAATCTCAATACCTAATGAAGATCCAATGGTATGCAGATGATCATATAGATCAAATATCAATGGTGCATGTTGAGCAAGATGAGGACATATGTATGATGTTTAAAATCTGAGAAAACATATAGGATAAGTATATAATAATGATCATGTGTTCATATATATTTATCAAATGGTAAATGTTGATTGCTAATGACTTGACTAATCCATGGAGATCGATGGAGTGCATGAAGTCAACATTAAAAGATTGCATGGCATGAGGTCAAAGTGATAAAATTTTAACACTTGAAAATTGGTTATTATGCATTAAAGTTCAAAAAATATTGATAGTGTGAGATTGATCAAAATCTAAGAGGATACGATATTTGAGCAAAGTATTCAAAATTTAACTATGATCATTGCCATCTAAATATTTGAATTTTATAAAGGTAAAACCAATGTCTAGTCTTTGGGTCATATCTTTTGATAGAAGATGAATTTACTCATGAATTGAAAAGAAAATATGTAGAGGATTCCAAGGAACATATATAAATATATATTTAAAGATCTGAAAGTTTGTGAAAATAAAGATATTGAGCTTCAAAGTTGACTTTGGTTTCATGCTTGTTCTGTAAGTGACCCGAGAAGAGTTTTTGAGCTTATGCAGATGTTGTTTTGATGTTTAATGGTGAATTAGTTATTTGGAAGTGTTATATAATCTATGAGGATTATATATGTGAATTATGAATATTTTATCAATTGTATGCTATTTAATTAAAGGCTTAAAAGGTGACTATGTGTTTGCTCATAAAGACTGTGTATATAGAGAAGTGTTTTATCTATTTGTGCTTAAGCTAAAGGGTACTGTGATGGTTGTTGGAACTTAAGGGGGACATATAGATCATTTAAAATGGGTCCATATTTTTTGAAAGTGTTCATGTGTTCTTTATTTATTTGAATATGTATCAAAAAGGTGAATGGGTCTCCATATGACCTAAAAGTGAATTAGGCCTATTTGAAAGTGGATTATGCTTGAGTGTGACCTATGTAAGATGCATTAAGGGTGAAGGCATGTATTATGGATGAAAAAGATGTTGATAAATCATGATATCTCTATATATAGTGAAATTAATGATGATTTCTAAATGTGTGTGTGTGTGGAAGACTTGTGAGAGACTAGTGCAAGGTGGATGTGAGAATTATGGAACAAAGGATAGGCAGAGTGCCTGTTGGTTAAGTTAATGATAAGAACCATCTATTGAATATGTGTATGACCTTTGGTTTATGTTCCTAATATCATTATAGTTATTTTTTAATTTGAGGATGTGCGAAGAGGTTTGAATGTGTATATGAGGATAGTTTAAGTGAAGAAGGAAAAAGTTTGTGACATGCCCATGTGAGAGGCCTATTTGAGATAGAGATAAAATTTGTACAAAGATTAGAAAATATAAATCAATCATCAAGTGTTGAAGACATCATTTCTAAGGTAGATGTTTTCAAAGGAGGGTTTAAAGGATTTGATCTTTCTTAGGAGAAATTACTCATTGTGAAACAAGGGTTTCACTAAAATACCTTTGGTTAGGAGGATATGATCATGGTTTGTTATTCTAAAAGAGTTGATCAATTTATTGTTTGTAATTTATTATAGTACTAGTCCTTTTGTGTTAAAAGCTTGAGATTGGGTTTTATTCCGCATGAGTGTTTCCTACAGGAACTATGTGTTATGTGTTTGATCTTGTGTATGCATTTTATGTATGAACTCTCTTGTTAATGCTTTTTCATCAAGTTGATATATGCTGACTAGTTAATAGTTTAAAGGAATGCAATTATAATTGAAATATATGGGCTTACTGATTCACCCCTTCCCTTAGTGATTTTACCCCTAATAATTGGTATTAGATTAGGTCCTTCGATAAAGGCTTAATAGCTTGAAGGTGATCAAAGGTACAATGGTTAGTTAGAATGTGCAATGTGGTTTCTCTACTAATCAAGCACTGATGTTTAATGGATCCAATTATGCTTTTTGGAGTTCTAGGATGAAGGCATACATTACATAACTAGGGTTTGATGTATGGAAATATATTTTGAATGATTATGTTGCTCTTGTTATTCCTTTATCTAGTATTGCAGACAAGAATTTATTTGAAAACAATTATAAGCCAATGAATGCCATCACTTATGGTCTTACATAGATTGAGCTAACTAAAGTAATCCATTACACATCTACCAAGGAAATATGAGATAAATTGAAGACTATTTCTAAAGGATATTTAAAATTCAAGCTTGCTAAGTTATAAACTCATAGAAGGTAATTTGAAAATCTCAAGATAGATGAAGATACTATGGCATCCTTTTTACAAAGAGTTGATGAGATTGTGAACATCATCAGAGGTCTTGAAGAGAATCTTAAAGAGATTACTATTATTCAAAAGGTATTAAGGTCTCTATACCCCAAGTTTGATCCAAAAATATATTTTATAGAAGAGAGTCACGACCTTACTCATTTGAAAATGGATCAATTGCATGGCACCCTTACTGCCTATGAGATGAGGAAGAATGATGATATACCACCTAATAAGGAAGCAAGTTTCAAGACTAAAATGAATACAAAGAAGAAGTTCTAAGGAAATAATTCCAAGGAGGATGATATTATTGATATAGATGACGATGAACTAATCTCTTTATTTTCAAATAAAATGAGAACAAGTTTAGGCAAGTATAAAGGTAAACTACCTCTCAAATGATTCAATTATGGTGAGATAAGACATTTTGATAATAATTTCCCTCATAAGTATAAAAAGGATGATGATGAAGAGCATGATCAAGGTTATGATGATAGCAAGAGATATTTTAGGTTTGATAAAATCAAGAAGGGATTTAGAAGGTTTGACAACAACAAGAAGTACTTCAAGGATAAAAAGAGTCTCTACACCAAAGAAGATTATAGCTCATCAAATGAGAGTGAAGACAATGACTTAGAGTATGTTCATGAATATGATGGTCCTATTAAAGATAGATCCCTTTTCATGGATGAGGAAGGAAGTTTCTCACAACAAAATTAGTCTACTTGGAGTGATTCAAATGATGATGAAGATGAGATGGACTATGAGACTAAATTGGCTAATGCTCATGAAGAACTAAAGATTGAGAAGAAGATCAATAAAAAAATGAAATCTAAAATCAAAGACTTTAAGGAGCAAATCAGTGTGTTGAGGCAAGAATGAATGACGATGCCAAGGAGCATGAATATATGGTCAAACATCTTAGTTTTCAATTAGAAATTTTGTCTCTAAGCCTAAAAACTAAAGAAGATGAATGTACCAGGTATGCAATTGAGATTGAGTCATTGAAATTTGAGTTAAAGAAATTATCTAGTAATTTAATGTCTTTTTTGAGATTTGAAAAGAGCTCAAATGATCTAGACAATATTCTGAATGATCAAAAGCATGCAAGTGATAATAATGGTCTTGGATACAAAGAAGACCTAGAGATTGCAACTTAAGACAAGATGAAGATTAATGTGACCAAGGATAATCAACCTTTAAAGACAAATCATTATACAATGAATGAAGGTGATGGAAAAATTAATATGAATCAGTTAGACAACAAAAAGCCATGAGGTATACAAATTTCAATCATTACTACTATACTTATAATCAATTTGGGCATAGAGCTAGAGAATATAGAAGACATTTTAAGAATTAATTTGGATAGAACTATGATGGGGGTCATCAATCAAAAGGATTAAGTAAGGTTGAGTGTTTCAACTATCATGATATAGGATACTTTGAAAAACATCGTCCATTTAAGGCAAGGTAAGATAAGTTTCGTTTAAGAGATATTGAATGCTACAGTTAGTATGAACTAGGACACATTATAAGATTTTGTCCAAATCTAGAAAGGCAGAAAGATATTTTTACAAAAAGTATGGTGTGTTTCAACTATGAATAGAGAGGTCACATTACTAGGTTTTACAAGCAAAGTTCTACAAGTTAAAATAGGTTCAATCAAGCTCCCAGTGCACATGGAAGAAGACAAGTTAACTCATGGAAACCAAAGGTGGTAAGTAGGAATTATGATGAGTCTACAATTCCAAGAAATTTATTTGCTATGGTGGATAATAATACAAATGTTGAAGAGCTCCAAGAGTTCTCATTGACTACTCATGTTTAGAATGAAGAGGACAAGCTCAAGGAAAAGACCAAGGTATTGGTTGAGTCTAGTTATGAGGTGTGTATGGATCCAAGTGAACATCCTACTATTGTTGAGAAAGTGTCATGCAAAGAACATTAATTTATTGAACTCAGTGATGAGGTTCCAAGATACAAGGTTGTTTCAAATGAAAATGTATTTCAAGATTACATAGTCATTTCATGTGTTGTTAATTCTATCTTTGAGGAAAAAGAGATTGATATAGAAGAAAAAATAGTTGTCTTAGTTTAAACTAATAAGAATAAGAACAAGAAAAAGAAGTCTTATAGCTATAAGAGGATTATAGCAGTTACTAAAGAAATGTGGGCCTCCTGGATTCACTTTATTTTAAGAGAATTGTGGTGCAAAGGATGTCTTTGTCTATGCTTCTCAAAGAGAATCCTTTCAATGGAGAAGTAAGTGTTGTTTTGGTATTTTTGAGATGGTTATAGAAGACTAGAGTTGAGTGTTCTCATTTGGAATAGGTATGTCCAAGTGGAAAATTTGTTGAGGTGATGTCATGATATTGGTAATTATATATGGAGTAGTTTATGTAGAGAGGATTATGAAATAAGTTATTCAAGCATTAGTCCATAAATAAATAAACATGCATAAAGAACTAACTAACCAAGCCTATATATTCCTATGGGAATTACAAAGAATAACAAGAAAAAAATGAAAGAAAGAAACACCATATTACCTTCCCAAATGGATTCACCATACCGATGTGGCTCAAAAACATGTTATCCCTTGATCAAGCATCCTTGTCTTTGTAAATGATAGTGGTAAGCTCCTCCAATGCCTCAAGAACACTCCATAAAACCTAGGCTCATGATTCCAAATTACTAAACTAGCCTATAAATGAAGCTTGCAAAAAAAATATATGATCAAATGCAAATCCTTGTGGAAAAAATTTAAAAATATAACTTTGAAATATTCAATCTTAAAATTCATGCCCATTGCCTCTCTATTTATAGATTTTTGAGATTGGTCAGGATCAACCATGACCATCTATCTCAAGTTTGAGATGTGTGGCCATGGATAATCCTAATAGTTAAAATTAAATCCATAATTATCTTCATCATGACCTTGTAAGAAGGGGCATTGAAGAGGAATGGGAGTCATTAACTAGGCATGGGTGACCCATAATCCTGATATTTATGGCATTGACAACCTAGGGATGTCTTCCCAAGAAATGATGTCACCTAATGATGTAGTTAATAGGAATCAATTTAAAAAAATAAATATTCAATAACTCTCATGGAAAATCCACTTAAGCTCTTGATTTGGATTAATTAGCCTTAAACAAGGTTAATCAATATTTGTGCATTTATTTGAAAATTGGCCCTCAATTAATCAAAATGGTCAAAAAATCATATTATTAAGTCATAATTTGACTTGAGAAGAATTAGAAGGTGACATTAGATGCACTGGAATCGTATTTCTATTTAGGATGTTTCCAACACCAAATAACAAAGTTACGTGGCACGTACCAACAAATTAAGAGAAAAGAGTGATCCAGAGCACAAAAGGTGAAATCATCATTTTGACTCAAAATAAATTGATCAAAGTTAGTTGGCCCATAAATTATGTTGCCCCATTTAGGGATACTCTGACCTAAATTGGCACTTGTAAATGACAAGTTCAAACCATTTAGTGCATTTTATGGATTTTGACCTAAAATGTGCATTTGAGTGCAATTTGAGTAAGATTGACAATTTCAACACAAATGGTGTTAGGAATTAGATGTCTACATTTTATCCCTATTTTGGAAAGCATAGCAAGACATTTAGGTGAAGAAACATCTTTTCAAAGAAAAGAGTTGTCAAGAAGAAATTGAAATAGACCCATGATTCCCCCTCGAGAGGACATATTAGGATGAAAGAGAAGGATGGACTCTTGAAAAGAGAGATTAACCCATGGAATAGATCATATCTAGAGGAGATAATGCTTGCACACATGATTATCATCAATGATCAAAATATAATTAGAGGTATAATAGGCCCCAAAGATAGGGGAAATGGGAAAGATATAATCCATAAATGTAAGGGATAAATTTTAAACATACCTAATTTAAGAGTACAAGCTACGCACTTATAGCTTTGATCAATCCTGAGAAAAGTTACACACTAAAATATTTCCATCATGGGTTTTAATTTGGAGAGCTTAGAATTAGAGGAAAAGGGAGAATGTTCTACTTCAAGAAGGGAAGAACCATTAGAATAGGGTCTCCAAAGAGAAGATAATGAGAAGTATTCCAGTAGAGAAGATTTGATCATGATAAAATAGTTGTGCCCTAGTAGGGAAAATTTTGATCATTGATAAAGAATAAAGAATGATTTTGCCCTTGTAGAGCTGATTTTATTTAGACATGGTTTAGATGTTGGTCCCCAACATGGGCAATTGGCAAGCAAAAATAGCTCAAGGATATTAAAAAAAAGATAGGTTAAAATGACTGGGTGCAAACATAAATATGATGGTGTAATGGCTTAGAAAGCCATATAGAACCAAGCATATGAGAATTCATAAAGTGATGAGAGAGATAAAAAGAAGAATGGAGATAGCTGTGATGACCTCCATAGAAAGTGAGCATTGCCTACATAGTTCCATGGACTCATGTTCTAACATGAACTTCAAGCTAATGTAGTTCACCTAAGTTTGGGAGAGAATGAAATGAGGAATGATGAAAAATGACCAAGAATTGATTAGACTCACAATGTATGCAAAGAGATGCATGTATAAGCATAGACAAATAATCCTAAAATTCATGCTACCTAGAAGCCTAATTCCATATCATGAGCCTAGGTTTTGTAAAGTGTTCTTGATAATCATTCATTAGAGCTGATGTTGATGTTAAGACATTGAGACCTGAGCACAAAGTGCTTGCTATAGAAAAATAAATTAGGCATAATAAGTATGAATAACTTAGAATGACATAAGATTCCAATTATTTTGAGCTATTTCAAATGTGAATATCTATAACTAAGGATAATGGTAAAATAATGACCATAACTAGAGTTATAGCAATTTACATTTAAACAAAAAAGCAAAAGACAAAGAAAAAGATAAACATAAATGAACCTAACTTGAAATCAAGATATGATCTATCAATACTTAAGTAGGAAAAAAGTGTTTAAAACTAAAAGGCAAGAACATATTAATGACATAAGACTAAGATATGAATAATCAAGATCTATGTGGACCATCAAGGCATTCTTGAACACAAAAGATAAAATAAAATCAAATAGAAAAATAATCAAGGAAACACAAGACATAGAATGGAGATAAGAAGTAATAAAAAGAGAAAAGGAGAAGAAATAAAAGGAGAGGTGTGAAAGCACAAAAAAACACCAAGAAAACATAATAAAACACCAAGAAAACTAAAATAAGCACACACAAACAAAAACCAAGTTAGTGCGGTTTAAAGACAAATGTTTATGCATGTGTGGTAGAGGTGTTACTTTCCACCACAACATAACAAAGAATAATGACACAAAAATTATTCCCTAATTAAAGAGGAAAAATGACAAAAGAAATGGGGGAAGAGAAGAAAAGGAAGGGGTTGGTCGAGTTGAATCTAGATGTATAAGACAAGTGGACACTGCTTACATAGTTCCGTGGATGCATGTTCCAACATGAACTTTAGGCCAAATGTAGTTCTCCCAGGAAATGGGATAGAAGAAAAATGATGATCAGATCAGCATGATTAATGTTATAGAAGAAATGGAAGATATGACAAACAATGAGAATGGTCAAATAAATAAGAAGCTAATGAGATGAGAAAGAATGATCTAAAAAAATAAGAAGCTGATGAGATGAGAAAGAATGATCTAAAAAAATGGCAAGTGCATGGGATAAGATGAAATGAACTGGTGTTTTTGTGCTTAAAAAATGGTAAGAGCATTCAAACTTAACAATTACTCACAAAATGATGAGAGTTGGGATGATGGAACGGGAATGTACAAATGTATAAAAGCATGAGACAATGTTTTTGTTCTTTTGTGGATCATGTTATGACTTTTTTGGTATTTTCAAAGTATTTTTATGTTTTTGGTGTTTTTTGGATAAAATATACACAATGTGAGACCATCTAGTTGAGGAGATGCACGCCTGAGAGTAGAGGTTCTAATAAGATAGATAAGCTGGTTGCAATGGCCCATGCTCACAAATTAATGAGAGTGAGGTTCTTGATAAAACAAGAAAGAGAAACAATGTTGGAACTAAGAAGATGCATCTGTTCACTCATTTGAAGTTGCAAAATATTGTCTTGATTGAACTAATTTTTTGGAACCGCTAGTGAAGATGTTCATAATGTTCATGAGACATAATCAAAATCACAATTGGTCAAAGGACAAAAAGTGTTAAATCTTACAACATGTCCTAGACAAAATAAGGAATATGCTTCTCAACGAGAGTAATCTAGAATGGGATGAAGAATGTGTTCCGAGTGCCAAGGGTTCAAAGCCTTTACTATTGAGATTCATGAAAGGTGGACTAGGGTAGTATAAAATGTGTTCAAGGTAAGATAGAAGGGTGGGATAAAATTATGATAGCATAAGTTACCCCCAAGTCAGGGGTCTTATAGATAATGGTTCAAAGTTGTTCATGTGTAGAACCTCTTAAGGAGTATGATGTTCATGGGATATGAAAGTTCTTCACCATTAGGTGTAGCTAGTTAGTATGCTCCTGATCCATAGTTCATTATGATAATATATGGTCCTAACTAATTAGGCTAAAACTTACCTTTATTTTTGGGTTCAACATTCATGTTCTTCTGGTTCTCTTTTAGAACTAAGTCACCAATCTCAAATTATTGAGGGAGAATGCATTTTTTATAGCTTTTCCATAATCTATTCTAATAAAACTATAAGTTTTCTATGGCAGCCAATGCTTACCATCAATAATTTCTAGTTCTTACAACCATGAGGCTCTATAGTCTTCATTATCTTCAATGTACTCTAGTGATATTCTTAATGATAGGATCTTGATTTAGATCGGGATGATAGCTTCAGTTCCAAAAATAAGGGAGTATGGAGTAGCTCCAATTGGGGTGTGATGATTGGTTCTATAAGAATAGAGGGTAGGAAAAAGTTGTAAGTGCATATTATGGCCAACATCATTGACTATATTTTTTAAGATGGATAGAATGGTTTTATTTGATGCATCAGCTTATCTATTGCCTTACAGGTTATATGGAGTTGATTTATTGTGCTTGATCTTGAATTTTACACAAAGATATTTCACATCTTGGTTCACAAAGGATCCACCATTATCAGATATAATACGGGTTGGGATGCCATAGTGATAGATGATATGGTAATGAATTAATTTGTCTATTTGTTTCCTATTAACATAAGTGAGATGAATGGCCTCAATCCACTTGGTAAAGTACTCGATTGTAGTCAAAATGTTCTTATGGCCATTTGAAGATGTGGGGTTAATTTTCCCAATGAGATTGAGACCCCATGTTGAGAATGGCCATGGTGTTATAATAAGCTACAATGGTAAGAAAGGTGCATGTATCAAGTTATCATGATGTTGATAATGAACACACTTATTTACATAATTACAAGAAGCTATCTCCATTTTGGGCCAATAATAGCCTATTCTGATAAGTTTTTTTGCTAGGATTACACCATTAGTATGGGCCTCACACATTCCTTCACGAACCTCCTTTAGTGCCAGCTTGGATTCTCCCAAAGATAAACAACGAAGAAGCATTCCATCATATCCTCTATGATAAAGCATGTTTCCAAAGAGGATATAACATGTTAAGTGATGAAGTAATAGTTTTTTTTGGTTGTTGGAAAGGTTGGTAGGAAATAGTTATAAAAATCTTTGTACCATGGTAACTCAGGTGAGGGATTAAGATCAACAATGGTGTATATCCTCTCTAAATTTGATAGATTATATGCCAGTTGAAGAAAATTTTCAATCAAGAACTGATACTCTTTAGCACTGTCATGCATTTGTATCATGGAACCAATTATTGCCATGATATCAACATATTTGTTGTTGACTCATGGAACTTGCTCAAACTATAGAGATTTAAAATGTGTTTTAAGGTTATCAACTATTTACTTGTAAGGAACAAGCTTATCATCTCTTGTTTGATATTGATCAGTTGTCCAATTTATGATTAGTTGTGAATCTCCATAGACCTTCAAGATTTTAATATCCTATTGTATGGCAAGACAAATCCCTAAAACCAATGCCTCATATTCAACCATATTATTTGTACACTAAAATTGTATATGAAATGCTTTGGGGATCGAATCCCCCTATGGTGTGATAAATAATATGCCAGATATAAATCCTTGAGATGTGAAGGAGACATCAAAATAGAGTATCCACTATTCAGGTTCTTATGATGCTTTTTCTATCGTCATGATAGAATCATTTGGAAGGTCAAAGTTGAGGGGTTGAGTGGCCATAATAGGAGCTTCTACAAGTTATTCAGCAAGAAATTTTCTTTTATTTGCCTTCTGATTCTAGTACTCAATACCAAACTCACTAAGAAGTATAATTCATTTATCCATGCATCCTTGAAGAGATATTTTAGATAAGAGGAACTTGAGAGGATATAATTGGTGATAATAATAGTTTTGTTATTTATCATATAATGTCACAATTTTTGAGTGGTGAACACCATAGATAAACATGCCTTCTCAATAGGAATATAATTATGTTCATAGGCTACCAATGTGTAGCTTAAATAAAAAACTACATGTTCCTTACCATGATCATCATGCTGAGCCAAAAGTACCCCCAGTGCATGTTCTATGGTTGATATATAAAGAAGCAGTGGCCTTCCTTATGTCAGAGGTCATAAAAATGGTGGATTGGCCAAGTATGTTTTAAGCTTTACAAATGCTATCTGACAATCTTAATCCCACTAAAATATTACCCTTTTATTTAAGAGGTGGGTAAATGGGTGGAACTTATCTGCTAATTTAGAAATGAACCTATGTATAGATTGGATCTTGCCTTGTAGACCTCACAACTATTTAAGATTATTTAGTGGAGGCATTTCCATAATAGCATCAACCTTTGTAGGGTCAACTTTGATCCCTCATTGTGATATAATGAACCCTAGCAATTTTCTTGATGTGACTCTAAAGACACATTTCTTAGGATTTAAGCAGGCTTTATATGCATGAAGTCTCTCAAATATTCTTCATAGAATGTCAAGGTGTCCATCTCTTGTTCTTTATTTTTCTAGTATATCATCGACATAGTCCTCAACAATGTCATGGAAAATGATAGCCATTGCCTATTGATATGTGGCTCCATCATTATTCAAACTAGATGGCATGACTTGGTAATAGAATGTCCCCCATAAAGTGGTGAACATGGTCTTATGCTAATCTTTAGGGGCTATCTTGATCTGATTGTAACCAAAAAATCCATCCATTAAGGATAGCATTTCATACCCAATAGTTGATTCAACAATCATGTTGATGTTAGGCAGAATAAAATCATCTTTGGGGCATGCTTTGTTGATATCATGAAAATAAATACAAATATGTATGCATGGTGTCTCTTTACTTACAGGCACTATGTTATAAATCCATTTAGAGTAGACTAGTGGTCTGATAAAATTAGCTCCTAACAACTTTTATAACTCAGCTTTAACCAAAAGGGTGATGCATGGATGCATCTTTTTCAACTTTTGCTTGATTGGTTTAGCATCAGGGTGAACAACAAGATGATGTACAACTAAATCTAGATCAAATCCTAGCATATCAGAGTATGCCCATGCAAAGATGTTTATATAATCCTTAATAATGGATGTAATATGTTCACTTTCTACTTCATTAAGGGAAGCTCTAGACACACATTTTTGGGATCCTCATGGGTTCCTAAATTCACTTCTATTGTGCTCTCCATAAGGAGTGTGGATCCATATTTTAGAATTGTAGCGAATGTATGGTCTTGGTCATCTTCTTGTTGTTCCTCCCAAAGATCTGGATAATATGAAGAATTAGAATCTACCTTCTCAGGTAAAGGCCAATTGGCAAAAACCTCTAGAAACTCAAGAGCAAGACACTCAAATATTTGATGTTGTTCTGAAGAGATGCTTGTGTTAGCTATGGAACTTGGGATAGATGGAATTTCTACGTCTTAAGGGGATGACAAAATTTCCCACTTGGGAGTGCCTAAAATAGGTTTTCACTCAAAGGCTTGCCTTTTTATTTACTTTTTCCTTGATCGATAAGTGCCTCAATGAGGTTTTCACCTAAAAATCTTGATGTTTGTTCTTTATTATGACCAATAAAGTTTGCCTAATCTCCAAAGTAGGCAGAAAAATTCAATGAAAAATCAAAACCCTACTTATGATCCCCAATGGGGAATGCATCTCATAGGCCCATGTATTCTATAATTGATTTTTCATATTTAAACTCATCGAGGCATATGCCCAAATTTTGTTGATCCTAATATATGAGTTTAGGATGGCAAAGGCATAGGTTATAGTGAGGGTTTGCTTCAGGATGGGAAGATCTAATAGTAAATATATAATGTCCTACTTCAAGAAGGGAAGAACCACTAGGATGGATCTTTGCTTTAGGATGGGAAGCTCCAATGGTAAATATATAATGTCCTACTTTAAGAAGGGAAGCACCACTAGGATAGGTTCTTGCTTCAAGATGAGAAGCTCCAATAGGCATTATGGTCAATATGACATTTGAATCAAACAAATATGAGTCAAAAAGCTCATCAAAAAGGCTAGAATGGGACATTATTTCACTGCTAGGAGTCTCGTTACTAGTCACTTTGAAAGAGTCACTATCAAATGTCATGAGGTCATCCTATGGTGGTCTAAATTTGAGACCATGATTCTAGTTGATAAGGGTTCTAAAATTCCTTGTGCATGTGGGCCAAGGCCTTTCCCTAAAAAGTGAAGATAATCCATTATCTTGATAGGGATAGGATACTTTGGATTCTAAAAATAATACATAAGGCCTTCAGAATATAACCAATCTCCTTTGATAAAATCCTCTTGATCTTTATTTGGTGCAATTGTAGGTACAAAAACCATAGAGGTTTTGGTTGTTTCTTATTTCATTGCTAAATATGATTAGGTATGGTAGGAGACTAGGAAATTTTAGGCTTACCAAATGTGTTATGGGATTTTGGTAATTTTGTAATATGAAGGACATACTTCAGATCATATGTGGAAATTCCTATGTCTTTAATAATAACCTTTTTGGCCAAGGCTATAGGAAACAGATCGGCCAAAGTAGAAGCTAGATTGCCAGGGTCTATATAATTAGATCAATATGGATGAGAAATAATGGCTTTGTTCTTCTTTTCAATGAATTCTAAACCTAGGCAATAGTTATAATTACAAAAATATACTTAAAGATATTTATAGTACTGGTAGGGCTACTGATCAATGAGAATAATAACCTAAATCCCATCATGGGGAAACTTAAGGCATTGGTGAAGATTAGGTGGAACTCCCTGTAGTACATGGATCCAAGGATGACCAAGAAGTATGTTATAAGGAAGCTCAATATCCATAATATGGAATAATGTGTGATGAGAAATAGACCCAACATGACTAACAACCAAATTATACTAGGTGACTCCCTATTGATGTTGTCATAAGCCTTGATTGTAATAGTTTCTAGCTGAATGTCTTTATCCATGTAACCTAATCATTGTACCAATTTAAGAGATATGATGTTCATCCCTAAATTATTATCTATAAGAACCTACTTCATCTTGTGATTTGCAATGATTATCTCAATGTATAGTGGGTTATTTTGTTTTGGACAAAGGGTGGACATGTCCTTTTGATCAAATGTGATTTGTCAAAATGAAGATAAATGTCCAACTAGGTTCTGGAAATGATCAAGGTTTATATCATTAGGCATAATAGGCTCTTGTAAAATTTTGTTAAAGATGGTTCTATAGACATCAAATGTCTACAAGTGTTTTAATATGGAAATTTGTGTAGGGGTTTTATCTAATTGATCTATTATATTATAAGGCCTTTGAATTATGAATTGAACTAGTTTAATTTTATTGGGACAACATTTGGCTTTAGAACCATTGGCACAATGTTCTCATTGAGTTTATGGAAAGAAGTAGGTGAAGGATCCTAGATGGTAACTCATAGTCATCTAGTTGCAACTGCACAACTTAGAGGTGGTAAGGAGTTATTATAATTAGAAGAGGAAGGCAAAGGGCCTTGGATGGTGACTCGTGGGTGATTAACTATATTGCTATAATTTTGGGTCAGTGAGGAGCCTTTATAATTAGAAGAATGGTACTATTGTTCAAGATTAGTAGCATATGAAAATAGAGTAGCAACATGATGATGCAAACTCAACATGGTATTACTAGGGGGAGAGGGTGTTGACCCTATAATGATGGGTCTCATGTTGTAAGGAACATGAGATTGGGCATACAGCTTCATAGTAATAGTGGCAATGTGGGTTACAGAAATGCATCCCACAATGTTATTATAGTCATAAGGTACATTGTTATAAGCCATATTATTAGTGTGGGCATTATGATCTCAATTATGCTCATTATGATTCGAACCTTATTATTGGTTCTGATTATATCTTTGTCCTTGATTGTGACCATCTTGATTATTTCTTGGTGGTGGTGGATCATGTTGAGGAAAGGGGTCTTTCTGGATTCCCATATCCTAATTTATGTCCTAATTAGGGGCCAACTTAATTTCCAGCTCACCATTTTCAATAAATTCCTTGACAATATGTTATAATTGAATTCAATGATATGCACCATAACCAACAACATGATAAAAGTTACACCATTCATTCTCTTTGTACCAGTTTGGTTTTGGCTGATCTTGAGGAAATGGCCTTGATACTAGATATAATTAAATTAGTTGCAATGAGCTTTTGTAACACTGTTTCAACCAATTCCCCTAACTTTATAAAGACTCTAAAATTGTTATGGAATGTCCTTCATGGAGGTTGTCTCTACAAAGTAGGTAGTGGATTTAGGGGAATTAATTTTACATTTGAAGGAGGCATGGCCTATACTATTTGTACATGTCTTATTTATGTCACCCCATTTCCAACCATGTTCTTATTTTTGATAAATCCCTTAGGTTTATCTTGCATAACTATTTGAGCTAGTGATTTAGTTTTATTATATGCTTGACCTTGCACAAAAATCTTAGCAAGGCCTCTAGCAATAAGATCCTTCTCAATATGCACTCCTTTGTCAATAATTTCTTCAATTGAGTTAGCACAAGCTAACCATATATTATACATAACTTTAGGATGTAAATTCTATGTAAAGATATCAGTGAACTATTTTTTTGGTAAATTATGTTGAAAGTGGCCTACCAATACTCTCCACCTTTGTAGATATGCAGTGAAACTTTCACCATCACATTTCTTAGATTTTCATAAGTCAACAATGGTCGATTCATGTTCTATGTTGTATGAGAAATGGTTAATGAACTTTTTTGAAAGTCATTCCAATCTGTAACTAATCCCTTGGGTAGTTTAAGTAGCCAATCAAGAGCTTGTCCTGCTAAAATTCTTGGAAATAGTCATAGTAAGTATTTGATACTATAAACAACCTCTTGACATAAGATGAAGAATGCTTGTATGTGTTCACACGAATCTCCTTTCTCTTTGTAATTTTCAAATTTAGGTGCCTCAAAATTAGGTGAAAAGGGGTTTTAGAGAATAGATAAATCAAATGGATATGGGCATATCTCATCAAATTTGTACTTTTTGACTTTATTATTCATCTCCAAAATTTGGACAATTTCCTTCATAAGAGTCCATTCTTGCATGTTTGGTGCATTTTTGGATTGAATAAGATGTTGGGGTGGAATGTGCCCCTGGTTTTAGTGCTATTGGGGTGGAATGTCCCCTTGGTTTTGTGGTTGTTGGGATGGAATGTACCCCTGGTTTTGTTGTTGTTGGGGTGGAATGTGCCCCTAGTTTTGTTTTTGTTGGGGTGGAATGTGCCCTTGAATTTATTTTTATTAGGGTGTAATGTGCCCCTAATTTTGTTATTATTGGGGTAGAATGTGCCCCTGGTTTTATTACTTTTGGGGTGGAATATACCCCTAGTTTTGTGTGGATATATAGGGAGTATATACCTTTTGATCCATGACTTGGTTTTGATTAGCCCCTTGAGTTGAGAACATAGGTCATTAATTTTTGGATTGTAAAATATTCCCTAAATTTGGTTGTTTTGCACTTTTCTAACTTTGGAAATTTCTATGTTTATTTATCAATCTTTGGGTTAGTTGAAAAGAACTAGTCAAATTGTCTTGAGGGATTTCCTCAATTTGGACTGAATGTTTAGGTTTCTAAGTTTGTAAAGTAATAAGAGGTTCTTGATGATTGAAAAATGTATGTTCTCTATCAAATGTAACATCTTGTAAGGTCTCTTGTGTCTTTAATTATTTGTTTAGATTTCCTTGATTCACTATGGTAATGTTCTCATCTAATATTTGTTGCATACTTTCAACCACATTTCCTTGTTCTTTCAAAGCATTATTGTGAAATGAAGTGGCAACTAGGGAGTCAATTAAGTCTATGACAAGTTGATTTACATATCATTGACTTATTATCTTGATCTTAGCTAGAAGATCCAGATTTGTGGGTTTTGACTTTGTTTGTATTTCCTTTGCTTTGTTAGAGGAAGAAGGTATGTATATTTGTTCAAAAGTTTGCTCTTTCTATCATTGGTCTCCTTCTCTAACTAAAGCATGGAATTGTTTTTTAGGAATCTTAAAAGGTAGTCTAGCACCTGATTCTATCAATCTAAGAAGCACTTCATCTTGATCTTCTTTGTGTTGTATCCACTGTAATCATCTTCAGATCCTATTTTTGCAAGGATATCATCAAAAACAATAAGGTTATCTTGACCATCATAAAATTTCTCATCTTCATAACTAAGGCCATAAGAGGCCCCACTATGAGTGAAACTTTGAGTCATGTCTAAAAAGAGTTGCTCTGTGTATTGAATAACTTTGGACCAACATTCAATAACCAATCAAAGTATGCTTTGGCTCTCTTTTAAACAAATAACCAAGGTACCAATGAGACTATAAGGGAGGGTGGTTTGAAAACACACACAATTTAGGAGATTTGGTTCATGAGTTCACTTAACCTTTGGTAAAGTTGAAACTATATAGATCAGAAGAGAGTAAGGTAACTCAAAGACCCAAGGTGAAAACTAGTACATCAAAGCCTAGATCTTTGTGATATAACCATACTACAAAAGATAGCTTTAACTTTGACAAGTTGAACCTAGAAGTTTAGAGGAAATCTCTCTAGATTATGAAGAAGACAAAATGAACTAGGTAACTTAAGATGTAAAAACATACATGAATTACTAAGTATAAAGCTAGGACCAAATAGGTAGCACAACATCGTCACATGATTCTAGTAGGATAAAATATGTTCCAGGACTGAAAGCATGAGTGATACAGAAGATGACCTAAGTCCACTAAGATAATAATGTGATTTTGAGTCTTAATAAATGACCTTTAATCTAAATGGAAAATTGAACCCAAGTTAAAACAAGCTTGTGAGCAAATGATGAACCCACTTTGACACACCAACCCTTAGAACTTAGAAAGGTACAATTTCAAATGTAGATTATAAATGAAGGATTTAAACAAATTGGGTAAGAGATCTGGACTCAATTGGATAGCATGACTACGCCAAAGTGGATGACATGAAACAAAGCTTTTGATAATAATTTGAACAAGGAAAAGATGAATTTTCCATTTGGACAGTGTAACGCCTCCCTTGCTCAAGAAAATTGAGGATATTGTGTTTTAGTTAAGTTTATTGTATTAAAAATCATTTTTAGACACAAATCAAGACCAAGTAATCTAATGACAATAAAACAAATGTCTTAAGTCTAAACTGACAAGGTATAACAAAGTGGGATCTACTAATCTAGCAAGGGTTCAATCATTCTAGGGGAATCAATTGCATAATAACTTTCACATCAAATGATGCAAAAGATAAGCACAAAAATTGGGTGACCATGGCATTATCTAGTTGTAAAAAGGTCTAGTCCTTTTTACAACCACTACATCCTGTTGTTCACTTAGTGTAATATGATATCCAAATGCAGATACATCCAATCTGCAACTCCAAAGGAGTCAAATGAACTCAATTCTAGGAGATGAAACCCTAGGTCAAAGCTTCCATAAAAAACTAATGGGAGGTAATTTCATCCCCCTAATAAGCCAATTTTGCCTGAATAAAAAGAAATCATAAAATAAAAATACTTTAAGGTCATTTTCAAGATCACCCAAACTTTGGCAAGTTTTTAGAGAGTGTTTTAGGCGACATTATTTCTAAGCCTTGGACTAGGCTACTTGCAATAGGAATGGTGTTTTTGATTCCAAGGGTTCCCTATAGGAGAAAAATGGAAGAGAATAAATGCAACATTCCTCTTTTTTCCAAACAAAAATATAATTAAATAACTATTGCAAACAAGAATTGACAAGTGTGTTCAATTTTAGACCCAAATAAAAAGTTTGGTGGTGTTCATTTGATCCCTTGGTCTTAGTTGTAAAATTTGAAAAAATTCACTAAAAATAACTAAATTCTTTGTTAAACACGCAAAACAAGGTTCCTAATTGATTTTAAGCATGCAAATGTGATTTAAACATGTTTTAAGCAAATATCAAGCTTGGTCCTATAGCAAAATTATTAGCATGTATTTTAGCTTTGAAGTTATTTTTAGCTTGAAGCAATGAACTTTGAAAAAATAGCTCTCGAGTCTATGTTTTTGGAAAAAAACATAGTGACTAATGTCAGTTATTACCATCGACATCGGTTAAGCCAACTAACCTATGTTGGTATTTCTTATCGACATTGATTATTGTGTAGAACCATGGCAAACAAAAATGGTAAAATAAAGTTAGAAAATTAATTTGCATGAGTTTTAAGGGTCTAAATGGATATTTTAGATATAAAGTGATCTTCTTTAGGTGTAAGATGCATCTAGTCCAACTGGGTGTGCCAAGATGTAGAGAGGATTAAAAAATAAGTTATTCAAGCATTAGTCCATAAATAATGAAACATGAATAAATAACTAACTAACCAATCCTATCTATTCTTATGGGAATTACAAAGGATATAAAAAAACAAATGAAAGAAAGCAACACCATATTACCTTCCCAAATGGATTCACCATACCGATGTGGCTCAAAAACATGTTCTCCCTTGATCAAGCATCCTTGTCTTTGTCAACAATGGTGGTAAGCTCCTCCAATTCCTCAAGAACACTCCATAAAACCTAGGCTTATGATTCCAAATCACTAAAATAGCCTATCAATTAAGTTTTCAAACAAAATATATGATCAAATTCAAATACTTGTGGAAACAATTTAACATTATAACTTTGAAATATTCAAGCTTAAAATTCATGTCCATGGCCTCTCTATTTATAGATTTTTGAGATTGGTCAGGATCAACCATGACCATCCATTTTAAGATTGAGATGTGTGGCCATGGATAATCCTAATATTTAGAATTAAATTCATAATTATCTTCATCATGACCTTGGAAGAAGGGGCATTGAAGAGGCATGAGAAGCATTAACTAGGCATGGGCGACCCATAATCCTGATATTTGTGGCATTTATGGCCTAGGGATGTCTTCCCAAGAAATGATGTCACTTGATGATGTAGTTAATAGGAATCAATTTTCAAAAATAAATATTCAAAAATTCTCATGGAAAATACACTTAAGCTCTTGATTTGGATTAATTGACCTTAAACAAGGTTAATCAATATTTGTGTAATTATTTGAAAATTAGCCCTCAATTAATCAAAATGGTCAAAAAGTAATATTACTATGTTGTAATTTGACTTGATAAGAATTAGAAGGTGATGTTAGATGCACCAAAACTATATTTCCATTTAGGATGTTTTCAACACAAATGATAAAGATACATGGAATGTACCAATAAATTAGGAGAAAAGAGTGATCCAAAGCACAAAAGGCAAAATCGTCATTTTGACTTGAAATGAAATGATCAGAGCTAGCTATCCCATAAATTACATTGAGCCATTTAGGGATACTTTGACCTAAATTAGCACTTGTAAATTATAAGTTCAAACCATTTAGCGTGTTTTATGGATTTTGACCTAAAATGTGCATTTGAGTGCAATTTAAGTAAGATTGACAATTTCAACATAAATGGTGTTAAGAATTGGATGTCTACAGTCTACAGGGTCAAATTGAAGGTTCCTAGATGGAATAATGAGATTGATGCAATGAAAAATTATATTATTTCATAAAATTTTTGTTGACCTTATTCTAGCATGATCCAAGTGTTTTTGTGATATAAAAGGATGTTGAAGTCAATTTGGAGATTTTTTGTTAGCTTTTGGGTTTCGTAGTTTGTGCTAAAGAGCTTACTAGTCCTAAAATTGGTTATATTAATTCAAGGTTACCAATGGTGTGAAATCTTAAATCTTTTTCCAAAAGTGATTAATGGTTTTCTCCATATGTACAAGAAGTTTTAGAGGTGGACGTTGACTAGAAGATGTTGTGTTGACCTTGTTTGTTTTGTGATTCTAGGGTTTTTAGATATCATAAAAAGTGGTCTACCTTAGGATTTGAGGTATGAGGATTATTAATATGGATAATGGGAAAAATTTGTGGTCAAATAAATCTTCACATAAAATTGAAGGTTTTTGGTTCTCAAGTTATTCAAGTTTTTATCTTTTTTAGAGGCCTAATTAGCTAGTAGGTTTGTGAAAGAAGTATGTTGTAGAGGATGAGCTTGGTGATGAAAATTGGTATACTTGAGGGGGAATATGAGAGTGATCTAGATATAAATTTTTTAGGTCCTAAATATATGTTGAAATATGTGGTATTTTAAAGTTCTAGATAGGGCTATAAGGAGGCTTGGCATGCCTAATATGAAGAAGAGTGTTTTTTGCTTAGTTTCTCCAAAAGATCAAAGTATGTTTGTTTCAACGTAAGTTTTCAAGTTGGTTTAATACATATTTAATATTTGGTGAGTGGCATACTTTTTTTTTATTATCCTTGTGGTGGCTTAAGATTTAAGACTAGTTAGCATGTGTGTTTGTTATTCATGGTGTGTGGAGATCTGAAGATGCTCAAGATGTGAAATGGCTCAAATATATTAGGGGAAATGGTCTTTTGGGTTTACTAAATTTTATACCTAGTTATTATTAACCAAATCTTAGATCATGCATCAAATTTTATTAAAGATATGAATTTACAAAGTTGGGCTCCCAGGCAGTTTGACTGTGTTTTCTCATACTTAGTCAATTTTGCAATATGGCAAGAAGATCCAAGTGAGTATTTTTGATGGTGTTATATATTACATGTGTAAAGGTCTCAATATAAACTAATCATATGGGTTTTTTTAGTTTTTAGCATACTTTTTTAAACTAAATTTGAGATCATATGATGAAGCATGACAAATGTTATGTAGGAACAAATTTAGTCTCCTAGACAAATTCTAAGTATAGTTGGCTCTATGATAGAAGATTTTGAGAAGGAATTTTAATGGTGTTGTATCTTTCACATGAAAAAGTTTTAGGATTTTTTTGTTATATGGATGGATTATCCTTTGAAAAGTAATCATGAGATCTAAATTTAAGATCATGCATCTAAGCCTATAAAAAGTTATTAAATTCTAAAGTAGGATTTCTAGGCATATTTCAGTTGGTCCCCATACTTAGTCAATTTGCTTGATGTTAAATATCTAGACCTAGTGTAGATTTAATGGTTTATAGGAGCTCATACTGTAGACACCTAAATCTGGTCACCAATAAACTCCAACTAGTCTTTTGACCAATTTCTACTAAAATGCTCAATTTCGCCTAGAAACACTAAAGCACATTAAAAGATTTGAAACTGTTATATTCAAGTGTTGATTTTGTCTAAGGTATCCCTAAATGGGTAAATACAATTTATGGGATAGCTAACTTTGATCAGATCATTTAGAGTCAAAATGCCAAATTTGCACCTGGGTTCTCTAGATTTCTCTTTTCTATTAAGCATTTTGCACAAGACGTGTGTCTTTGTTATTTGATGTTGGTAACATCCTAAATGAGATAATAGATCCAGTGCATCTGACATCAACTTTCAATTTTGATGCATTCAAATTTTGGGCCAATAATGAGACATTTTGATCAATTTGAGTAATTTGTGCACAAAGAGCCAAGGTTTTGCATCAAAATGCTTAATCATGCTTAGAGAAAATTAATCCAAGTTAAGGTCTTAAGTTGATTTTCCATGAAAACTTGTTGAATAAATATTTTTGGAAATTTATTGTGAATAATCATATCATCAGGTGACCTCATTTCTTGGGAAGACATCTCTAGGCCATAAATGCCACAAATATCTAAATAAAGCCACCCTATGCCTCATCAAAGCTCTTTTATTCTAGCTAATTCCCCTTTATCTCAAATATTTATGAGTCTATTTATGAATTTTAATTACAAAATTGGATTAATCCTTAGCCACACATCTCAATCTTGAGATGGATGTTTCAGGTTGATTCTAGCCATTTGTAAAAAGCTATAAATAGGAGGCCTTGCCATATGAATTTTAAGCTTAATTTATGAAAATTTACTATCCTAAATTAATTATAAAAATCTTAATTTATACAAAGTTACCATGCCAAATTGATTCCAAAAATCTCTCACATGCCAAATTTATGATGCCAAAATATTGAAGCAAAGCCAAGCCAAAGCCAAGCAAGGTGCCGAGGAGAGATGGAGGTAGCCAAGATTATATTGATGCAGACTTTATGAGCACAAAAAAAAAAGCCACTAAAACAATAATTTGGAGCATCTAATGAAGGTGAAGGATTTTTGTTTTTCCTTACTTTTTAGTTTTGCTTTTCATTCTTTCTTGTTATTAAGCTCACCCTAGTAATTAGGCATGAAGGTGTTAGTTTAGTGTGTTTTTTGATTTGATTTATCCACTAGAATGATACTAATCTTATTTTCATCATCAAATTATTAGTTCACCTAATTTCATGCTTGGTGGGACTAGACACATCCCACATATGAAGGAGAGCATGAGACAACTTTAAAATTTCAATTTAGATGCTTAAAACTCTTTCTAAGTGATTTTCTAACTTCATTTGTCTAGATTTTATCTTCATGGGTTTACACAAGTAATTGTTGATGGTTAGAAGAACCGTTAATGGTTAAGTAAACCTTAGATGATCATTTTTAACCATCGATGGTCAAGATAAACCATCTCCTATTATGTATAACCGTTGGTGGTCACTATCTTTTTCTTGACCCAAGAGCTAATAGGCCATTTTCAAATGCTTGTTTTGGGGTCATACAGACTCCATTTTTGATGATATTTTTTTTAAAACCATTTGTTTTCTCTTAAATTTGTAGAATATGACATTATTTTAGCTTCAAATTTCATATATTTTTCATAAAATAATTTAAATATCTTTGGATGTTTCTAATCTAACACATTTGATTTTGGGGTGATGCCTTAAGGGTAGATAGGTTGACTTACAAAGTTTCTTATTTCAAAACTAAATTAGCTTCAAAGCTAAGGGAAATGTTGACTTTTTCCTTGTAGGACCAAGTTCAATAATTTCTAAAACTTTATTTTTAAACTACTCTTAGATGTTTAAAATGAACTAAGAAAAATCTTTCCTTTGGTGCATATGAAACTTTTTAGGGTGATTTCTTGATTAAAGTTTTGAGATTATGTTTTCAAAGTTACAACTTAAGACCAAGGGGTCAGAAGAACACCACTAAATATTTCAATTTGGTGCTTAAAAATGAACTCATCTTTCCAAGTTTTTGTATTCAATAGTTGTTTAATATAGTTTGTTTGGAAAATAGAAGGATGCCACATGTGTGCTCTTCCACTTGTCCCCTTTAGGGAACCCTTACAATCAAAAATGACATTCTTATTGCAAAAATCCTAGTCCAAGGCATATAAATAATGTCATCTAAAGCACTTCCTAAAAACTCATAATAGTATTGGGTGACTTTGACATGAACCTAAAGTCTTTTTATTTTATGTCTTTTATTTCATGCAAACTTGGCTTGTGAGGGGGACTTCATTACCTCCTATGAGTTCTTTAGGGAAGATTTGACTAGGGGTTTCACCTCCTGGCACTAACTTCACCCACTCCCACTAGGATCAGAGGTTTAAGTGTTTAAACCACCTTCTAGTGATACAGTTACACATGAGATATATTTTTACTTTGGGCATCACATTACACCAAGCAAACAGTAGGATGTAGTGGTTGTAAAAAGGACAAGACTTTTTTACAACAAGTCAAGTGCTGTAGACACCCAATTTTAATGATTTTATTTTACAACATGATATGAAATTCATTTTTTAATTGATCCCCCTAGAATGATAGAAAGACAATTAGTTTTAGTTAACCCCATTTTTTCATACTCTTGCTAAGATTTGGACTATTATACTGAGTGTATTTTGGTCATTTTTGCTTGGTATGTTTTCAGACTAAAACTTGATTGTTTGTTTATAATTATGTCAAAACCACTTTGTTTATACACCACTCTTTTGTCTAAAGAGGTGCTATGATGACCATTTTACATCACACTTATACCTTGAATTTTTTTCTAAACTTGTTTGTGTGTGTGTCATTTGAGTTGCAGAGGGTAGTGTTACACTGCCAAAACATGTCAACCCATTTTGCCTTTTGAGTCTTTTGGAACATAGCATTGATCACATCATTAGAGCATGATTATGCCATTAGGCTACTCAATTTGTTCCAAGAATTGTTTACCATTGTATTAAAAACCATTTTTCTAAAACCATGTCATGTATACCATTTGGACCTTTATCTTGCATCGTCATGTTGTCCAGCCTTGTCTAGCTTGTTTGGTCAAATCTTAGTTTTCAATATTGAGTTTTCAATCAACCTTATTAATTTTGGATCCAAACATTGATTGATTTATATTTAAGCCTCAATTTTTAGGGATGATACATAGATCTTTCTCTTTTGGGTTGCATAACTTCAGTTAATTGATTACCCAAATTTGAAAATTATTGATTGTTTATTTGTTCAAAGCCTATCCTTATCATTGTTTGTGCCTTTATTTGAGAGAAGATAGTATTTCTCAAAATCCTCTTTCCTTATGCCTAATTCCAACTGATCATGTTTATGTTTGATTTTGTATGTCGGGTTGATGCCAAAGTTGTTTCCAAACTTGTTAGATTAAACCCAATCACATCATGCCTTTGTTTCAAGTATAGATTTTGATGCCATTTGGCCAAAAGTCTTAGCATATGCCTATTTTTTTGAGCCTATATTTTTACTCCACATTTGGACAAAAGACCTAGCAACTCAACTTTTCCTTTTTCTAGTTTAGACTTTGTTTGGAACACTTTAACCTAGACCTTTGACATGTTAGTTTTACTCATATGTTTGACATTTTATGTGTATGACATTTGACATTAGACATTTGACATTAGACTTTTTTATTCTAAGTTTTAACACCAACCATTTTGGAGATATGGCTTCATGATCAAACCATTTTTGAGATACAACTCCATTTTTAGACCGTGTTGGAGATACAACTCCACCTTCAACCAAGTTAGACCAATTTTGAACCATTTGTCCTTTGGACATAGTTTTTCAGAGTTTGTAGAAATCTAAGCCTTTTTGTTTCAGAGCTATCATCATTTATGTAGATATGTCTAGCTACACTTATGGTGAGATCATTCACGATCTAACTTATGATATAATGGTCACACAAAATATCACTAGAAACCCCTATAGAGAAAGATTTTCTAAGGAGTTTTATTATTCTCCCTATAATACTCTATATGGGGAATGTAGTCAAAACCCATAAAATCCAAATCATGTTACTAAATGGGATGATATGGTTTATGAATAAGACTTAGATTCTTTGGCTTGTGTGAGCTACCAAGTTCTACAATGCCCCAAAATTATCCTTTTAGGACCTCATTCTTTCACTTGTGTGAGCAATCAAGCTCCACAATGCCATACCAAGACCTCATCCTTTGCATTGTGTGAGAAACCAAGATCCAAAATTCCCCTTCATCATTCCCACACCTAGTACTTTGACTTGTGTAATCAATCAAGCTCCACACTACCTTGTCATTACCATTTCAAGACTTTGTCATTTGTCTCATGTGAGCAGTCATGCTCCCCAATGCCCTACCATTATCCAACTGCAGGCCATTCCTCATCCAATACTAGTCCAATCAAAACCTCAACCGATCCAATCATTTTAAGACCAAGTTATGTTCAAAATTGGTATTTTTTAACTCATTGGAAACAAGGCTAAGAGAACTAACCAATCTAAGATGTTTTTGTTGAAATAACCATTTATGACAAGTCAACCTATGATGAATCACCTTTAAATCCTATACCAGTTGTTGAGGAGTCTCACTCTAATGAATGAATCTTTGTTGAGTCACTTCTTAATGATTATAACCAAATTTGGGTAAATCATTACCTCGACCATATTCCTATTTTTCAAGATCTTGCTATTGACAAACCAGTCTCTAAGTAGTCTCTTGACCTTTTTCCCATCCTAGAGAAGTCCCACTTTAACAAACCAATTTTTATGGATCTCATTATGCAATCACAAGTCATTACTTGTCCAAAACCAAACATTCAACAAGACATCATTATAACAAAGTACCTATCAAATGAAGAATCAGAGTTATAGTCAGGTTATATTCTTGAACTAAAATCAGATTTAGCATTAGAATCAAAATCAACATTAGTCTCAACATCAGATTTAGAGTCCCTTGAGTCAAAATTAGATTTAGAATAAGAATATGTTCATAGTTGTTACAACATTGGTTATGCATGCCTTACAAATCAATTTGAATACATTTGTGATCTTTTTATGGTTTTTCAAGATGAGTACTTTAGCTTTGACATAATTTCTCCTAGTATCTTCTATGAGGAATGTGTAGCCTCTCCCCATTCCATTACCATTTCACAGGCCATTACCATCAACCAAAATAGCCATATTATTGACATTTTATCTCCCACAAGTGTTGATTGGGACCAAAAAAATCATACTTTATTTAATTGCATCCATGGAAACATAGCAGTTGAAGAAGAGCAAGGAGGCCAAGACCACATTAATGTATCAAAATAAAATTGTCCTAGTGAAACCTTTTTGAAGGTGCTAGGGGACACACAAAGTTCAAACTCAACATCTTTTAGTGAAACTTTTTTAGAAGTGCTAGAATAAAATCAAATTCAAAATCCAATGTTCATTAGTAAAACCCTCTTGGAGATGATACATGACAATCAAGACAACTTTATTAGTGAAAACCTCTTTGAGGTACCAATAGATAAGCACAAAAGTTCTTCACTATTTAATGAATACATTATTTAAGATCAAATTAAAATAGCTTCCAATCTATAGCCTAATCGGATGGTAGCTACTCTCAAGATCAAGTAACAAAACAATCTAGTGGTGATATCAAGAGCATATTAAGAGGTATTTGGCCCCACCATAATCAAAGTTATGTTGAATCTGGCATCAACAACATTACATGTGACTAAAAGTCCTGATCTTCATTTGTTTCCCCTCCATTATATTTTTCATTATCATCTACCATTCCATTTCAAATGAAACCTACCATCTATTATTTGTCCTTGTTTACCATCCATGGCTGCACTTTACTTTGTAGAAGCTAAAAATATACCTTGTCTTGATATTTGAAGAAATCAAAATCAATGACCAATGAAAATCATAAAAGCATTCTTGATAACCAAATCTGCATCAAGTTCTTGATAGAGAAATTATTTAGATGAGGTGTGGACTAGAAATTAACATGATTAATTATTCTATTTATATCATTTGCTAATCAAGATGTGCATCTCCACTTTAGCAAGAGCAATAGAATCATATGCCATTTATCCTACCCAGGCTAGAACCAAACATGTACCATACCATTCCATTCACCAATCTTTTTGTCATTATCTCATACCTAGCCATTCACCCCATCACTTGGGGGAAACCCTCTTTCCATCTTATCCAATCTATCAAAAACCATCATTATCCCAAAGAAAGACTATGTCATCCTATCATACCATTCCTATCTAGACCAAAGTCTATTTTTAGTCATCCTATCCAATCCTATTTTGATCTTGGTTCATTTGGTTCTTTGTAGACCTTTTTGCAAGGGGATTATGATCAAGTTTCAACTCTTATCAAGTATGTGTTTAAATGACAATCTATGAAAGTAGTATGATATTTGATCTGGAAAGATATATTTCATTTTACATCCTATATCAATTTTGTTTATGTGCACCTGATTATAACCTCCTATGGGAAAATTAGTGTCTCACCAATCTTGTTACTAATTAAAATCACCTATAGGAAAATTATTATCATTTACCTATTCCATTGTATCATAGTTATAACTACCTATGGGAAAACTAGGGGCAACACTTGTTTATCATGCATTGCCACATCACCTTACCATTTTTATTTTTATTTGACTGGCCAGTTGTCAGATTTGAGAACTTATTGGGACCTAGTTAGTTTCTCCCCACCTTTTGTGTGGATGAAATTACTATGATTTGAGGTCATTTTAGGACTATGTAGGTCATGCTCAATTCATGTCGATGTTACCTTAGTCCCACTTTCCATACGCTCTCTCTATTTTGTGAGAAACCTCATCCAAATGCTTTCACCATTTTGTGAGTAGGTATCTTATCATTCTCGATCAAGTTAAGATACCTCAAAATTCCAAAAACATTTATCATGTCTAAGCCTAGTCAGTTATCCTTGATCTGCCCTATTGGGGCATGGTCATTTTTAGGATGCTTTCTTTTGCTTTTGTTTTTAGGATTTTTGTTTGTTTATTTCAAGTTATTTGTCTATTTGTGTGCTTTCTTTATATTTCTTTATTTCTTTGTATTCTTGTTTTTTTTTAACTTTCAGCACTGTTGCCTTGACTCAATCTATATGTGTTCATTGGGCGATTTTTTACGCACATTATTCTTGAGTCCATCTATATTCATATATCAACATTATCATCATGGTTTTTTATCATTGGTGAATTATTTTCAATTATCTATTGGATTGGGAGTCAGTCCTTATGCATATTTTGGGATAGTCTTCATGATGCCTACCATCACATACTATAAAAAAAATTAGCTTCAAGAAGGTCTACAATCAATAGAGCCATAGAATTTTTTCCTTGGCACCTTGGTAAATATTCCCATCCCATCTTGATCAAATCAACCCATTGACCATTCTAGCTATATTATTACTAATTAAGATGAGCATCTCCTCATTGGTAGGTACACCTAAATCATTTCTATTATTTAATCTCATTCTTCTATTTATCTCTTTCATCACTTTTCACCCACTCATATTTAATATGTATTCCAAGTTATATCCTTGAGTTATGCTTGTTAATAAGCCTTAACTGGGGCATAATCATCTTTAGCCAATCTAGGTTCTCTTAATGATTATAACCACTTATGGGCAAATAATTCTTTTGACTTTATTCCTAATTATAACCATCTTTGGGTAAATTAGTATCCTTTTTAAATAAATTCATGAAATCATTTTCTCATTTGGATTAATCTCAACCATGGGTAAATTCCACCTTTATTCTTACTTATTTTTGAAGGACTATCCATCCACATATGTGATGGCCACTCCCTCAAGGGGGCATCATTATAGGATTTTAAAAAACCATTTGGAGCTTTATTCTTCAATCATCATTTTCCTTTTGGCATACATGCCATTTATCATTATTTGAGAATACATTTTTATGCCTACATTTGTAATATATTCCCAAATAGGGGCAAACTGTAGACATCTAAATCTAGCCATCGATAACCTCCAATTAGGCCTTTGACCAATTTCCACTAAAATTCTCAATTTGGCTTAGAAACACTAAAGCACATTAAAAAATTTGAAATTTTTATAGTCAAGTTCCAATTTTGGCCAAGGTATCCCTAAATGGGGTAATGCAATTTATTGGCCAACTAACTTTGATCAAATCATTTAGAGTCACAATGCCAAATTTACTCTTGGGTGCTCTAGATTGCTCTTTTCTATTAAGTGTCTTGCACAAGACATGTGCCTTTGTTATTTGATATTGGTAACATCCTAAATGAGATAACATATCTGATGCATCCAAAATCAACTTCTAATTCTAATCCAGTCAAATTTTGGGCCAATAACAAAACATTTTGATCAATTTAAATAATTTGTGCACAAAGATCCAAGGTTTTGCATCAAAGATATTAATCATGCTTAGAGAAAATTAATACAAGTTAAGGCCTTACGTTCATTTTCCATGAAAACTTGTTGAATAAATCTTTTTATAAATTGATTGTGAATAATTGCATCATTAGGTGACCTCATTTCTTAGGAAGACATCCCTAGGCCATAAATGCCATAGATATCTGAATAAATCCACCCCATGCCTCATCAAAGCTCTTTCATGCGTAGTTAATTCCCCTCTATCTCAAATATTGATGAGATTATTTATGAATTTTAATTACAAAATTGGATTAATCTTTATCCATAGATCTCAATCTTGAGATAGACAGTTCAAGTTGATTCTTGTCATTTGCAAAAATCTATAAATAGGAGGCCTTGCCACATGAATTTTAAGCTTAATTTTTGCAAATTTACCATGCCAAATTGATTTAAAAAATCTTAATTTTTTCAAATTTACCATGCTAAATTTATTCCAAAAATGTCTCACACGCCAAAGTTATGATGCCAAAATATTGAACTAAAGCCAAGCAAGGTGCCAAGGAGAGATGGAGGTAGCCAAGCTTCCATTGATGTAAACTTCATGGGAACAAAATGAACAAGACACTACAACAATCATTTGGAGCATCTAAATAATGTGAAGGATTCTTGTTTTTCCTTAATTTTTAGTTGTGTTTTTCATTGGTTTTTGTTATTAAGCTCACCCTACTAATTAGGCATGAAGGTGTTAGTTTAGTGATCTTTTTGATTTGATTTATCCAATAACACGATACTAATCTCCCCTTCATCATCAAATTCATAGTTCACACATACTTCCATATCAAATAGTACATGTAGAGTCAAATGGGTCAATGCGATAGCTGTTTAGTAGAGTTAAAGTTTAGGACCTAATGAAGATCCAACAATGTGTGGATGATAGTACATATCAAAGATCAACAGTGCATGTTGAGTGAGATGAGGATAGGTTCGTGATGTCTAACATATGATAAAGGTTATAGGATAAGGATCCAATGATGAGTTGGTTTTTATATATATTTATCAAATAGTGACTATTGATTGTTAAGGACCTAACGGATCCACAGAGATTGATGGAGCATGTGAAGTCAACATTACAAGATTGCATGAGATGAGGTCAAAGTGATAGATGTTTAACAATTGAGGATTGAAACCTAAGTATTAAATTTTGGACAATATTGATGGTGCAAGATTGATAAAAATATGAGAGGACATGAGATGTGAGTAAAGTATTCAAAGTTTAACTTTGACCCTTGCCATTTAAATATTTGAATTTTACAAAGGGAAAACTAGTGTCTGGTCTTTGGGACATATCTTTTGATAAAACAAAAAATTTATCTATATTAAAAATTAAATATGTAGAGGATTCCAAGGAACATCTATAAATATGGATTTGAAGATCTGGAAGTGTGTGCAAACAAAGATATTGAGCTTCAAAGTTGACTATGATTTTGTGCTTGTTCTACAAGTGACTCGAGAAGAGATTTTGAGCTTATGTATATGATGTTATAATTTTTAATGGTGAATTGGTTATTAGGGAGTATTGTATACTACCTGAGGATTCTCTATGTGCATTATGAAGTTTTGATCAATCATATGTTATATGATCAAAGGCTTAGAAGGTGATTGTGTGTTCACTCATAAAGACTGTATACAGAGAAGTGTTTTAGCTATTTATGCTTAAGCTAAAGGCTACTGTGATGGTTTTTATAACTTAAGAGGGACATATAGATCATTTAAAATGGGTCTAAGTTTTTAGAGAGTGTTTCTATGTTCTTTGATTATTTGGATATGTATCAAAAAGGTGAATGGGTCTCTATATGACCTAAAAGTGACTTAGGCTTATTTTAAAGTGGATTGTGCTTGATTATGACCTCGAAAAGATGACTTAAGGGTGAAGGCATGTATTGTGGCTAACCAAGATGTTGATAAATCATGATATCTATATATATAGTGAAATCAAAGATGATGATTTCTAGATGTGTGTGTAGAAGACTTGTGAGAGACTAATGCAAGGTCAATGTGAAAAATATGGAACAAAGGATAGATAGTGTGTTTGTTGGTTGAGTTAATGAAAAGAAAATTTGATTGATTGTGCGTATGACCTATAAGCCATATTATTACTATCATTATAGTGATCTTACAATTTTAGGATATACAAAGAGGTTTGAATGTACATATCAGGATAGTTTGAGTGAAGAAGGAAAAAGTTTGTGGCATGCCCATGTGAGAGGAATGTTTGAGATAGAGAGAGAATTTGTGCAAAGATTATAATATAGATATCCATCATTAGGTGTTGAAGACATCATTTTTAAGGTAGAATTTTTCAAAGGAGGGTCTAAAGGAATTTATCTTTATTAGGGGTAGTTTCTCCTTATGAAACAAAGGTTTCATTGAAATACCTTTGGTCAAGAGGATATGATCAAGGTTTGTTGGTCTAAAGGATTTGACAATTCTCTTGTTTATAATTTTTTATAGTATATTAGTCCATTTATTTTATATGATTTATAGTGGGTTTTATTCCCCATGAGGGTTTCCCATAAGAACTATGTGCTATGTGTTTGATCTTGTGTATGCATTGAAAGTATGAGATATCTTGTTAATGCTTCTTGATCAAGTTGATATAAGTTTATTAGTCAATAGTTTAAAGGACTAAAATTATAATTGAAATATCTAGGCTCATTGATTCACCCCCCTCTCAGTGATTGTACTTATAATAGTATGATCTATTACATGAGTTTTAATTTGAGCTACTAGTCATTATTTAGTAGGAGGACACTGTTGATGGAACTAGACAATGTCAATGACTAAGATAGACCTAATTGGGCAGCCTTATCTAATAAATAAGGATAATTGAGCTATAAGTGTGGATGAGTCTAGATATGAGCTTATGATACTAAGAATAAATTTCAATTATCTTGATAATTAATTAATAAAGTCAATTAAATGACTATTAAAATTGGACCATAAGGATAAATGGTAAAATAATTAAATGGTATAAAGTCATGTGGTAGCTTGAAAACCCACCACATGGACCACTCTTCACTCACCACTTGTTGACCACTCACCACTTGTCCATGTCCAACTGGATGTTTCACCCAAACCATTTTTTTTACTTGCCTTGTTTGATCTTTGACATGTGATATCTTGTGCATATAGGCTCAAAATTCACCCATTCAAATTATGCCAGAAATATCCTAATTATCTCTATGCCATGACATCAATTAATCCACAATTTGATGATTTATTTTTTAGAGTGTATATAGATCCACCTAGATCAATATTCCCTACTAAAAAGGTTTTTTGTCCTCAAAAAGTTGGTATTAGACTTGGTACTCCATATAAGGATATTTTCATGGTTATATCTTTGATGATCATTGAATATATTTCATTGGGTCTTCAGATCTAAAACTATGAAAATGTTGCATGTCACTTGGTGTTATAACAATCACCATCTTATAATTGTCCTCTTAGGGATTTACCTAACAACACAATTTTAAAAACATTGCCCTTTTTGGGTCTTTAAAAACACTGTAAGGATGACAAACATTGCCCATACTTGGGTCTTACAAATATGCATACCTATTTGCACATTCTAAATCATACAAATTAAAAATATAACCTATCTTTTGAACTATTCCTGATGCTTCTCATGATGGTATCTTCATGTTGCCCTATAGTTTTAACATCTACTACATAAATGAGTAAAATAACACTAAAGGCACCATTTAACTATAATTATTACTACCAATTTTCTCACACAAGATATTCTATCCCATATTTTACAATGTTATACTAATTTTCCTTTTTGGAAAAAGTTGCCTTTCTCAGAGACAAATATGGTTTACCAAGGATAATGCCACTAAATTGAAGTGGAACCACATATAATTAAAATTCATCTAAAAAATTAGAGGTAATTACAAACCATAGTTTACATTTTTTACTTACATGTACATTATTACCATTGTCTATCCTATCCAAAGAATATGATTTGAGATGTGGCTTAGTTTTCAAACCTAGAGTTTCTACATCTTTAGAAATCATGTTATTTTGATAATTTTTATCAAATATAGCATATATCTTAGAATAATTAACTATTATTATTTTAAATAATTATTGCTTGCCTTTCCAAGGTAACAAATTCTACACTATCAACTTGTCCTTAATTGTCATCTCCCTGATTGTTATTGTCTCAGGGTCTACTTGATGAGGTTCTATCTTCTGCTTGAATGAAGATGCAGTTACAACCTTTACCTGAGGTTTTGGATAACTTTGATTATCTTATTTCAGCATTTTTCCCTTATCATTGAAGTAAAAACCAAACTTCATGTCTTTTTTAGGTAATTTTATTTTGTCATTCTTCTTCTTGACATGTCTCTTAAGCATCCTTCTAGGAATTTTTGAGGCATAATTATAAGATACATTCAAGTATTTTTTTCATACCTTGATAAGTAATATTAAGATGTTTCATTAGATTTAACTAATTCATCTTCTGATAATGTTTCCTCAGAGTGTTTTATCTTGTTGCTTGAGTTATCATTCAACTTAAATTTTTGGGAAATTTATCATTTATCTCCATATCCTTCACATTGAGTGGTCTCTTTGCCACTTGAATAGATTAGAAAATTTCTTGACCATTAATGCCAAGGACGTTTACTTCAAATCCCATTTTAGCTAAGAGCTTATAACCTATTCCCTTTGTGTGGTTTTCAAATGTATCAACACATAAACTTGATAAATGTTTAGGGTTAACACATTCATTATCCCTAACATTGTCAATATAGCCAAAAAGGTTGATTTCATTATTTTCATCTTCAAAATGTACATCAAAATATACATTAATAATCATAGAATTATTTGATTTTAGACTTACAACATCATTTTCATTAATATGACTAGTAGAAATATGTGAATTAGAGGAATCACTACTATAACCAGAATATACCTTATTTGCCTGACTTGTTTTGAACTAAATCTCATAAGTATGATTAGTTGTCAGTTGGATTTTATCTCCTGATATAGTTTCTCTGGCATGCCAAGATGTAAATAATACTAACCAAAAGTGATATCCTTAGCTTGTCTTAGAACTATGTCAAGATCTGCTTAATCAAAGAATAGCCCTTCAATGCCAAAATGCAAGATGCCATAATGGGTTGCATGTCCACATAATGTGCCATCAGCTCCTCTGAATGTCTTAATGTGGGGTAATGGAAGAGTCCTTATATTTAGATTCTTTTTTAGACCTTCATTAATATAATTGGCTCCAAAAATCTAGTTAAAATAGATTTGGATGAACTTTCCTTTAGTGATAGTACTGTAGTTCTACCTTTGAGTTTCCTCAAAGCATAGCATAATATCTAGCACTTCTATTGGCAATAAATATCACATTAGATACTATAGATTTGTTTGATGAGGTACTATTTTTTAGATTGATTGATCACTATTGGACATAGCTAGTGCCTTACCTCTCTCCCGATTCCACTTCTCGAACCATAATAGAGCCTAACTAGGGTGTAGGATCCAAAATTGCTTGGTAATTAACCTCACCAGGCATAATGTTTGCAAGTTTTTGAATCTCCATGCATCCTCTTCGTATATCGACATTCTTATTTTAATTCTACTTGTAGAGCATCAATTCTCTATTGGAGCTTTTTGATTTTTTATCCTACCATTGCTTTGTCACTTGTTGACTTTTCCCTTGAGATTGCAGGTATTGCATTATCATAATGATAATGGTATTCAATAACAACTAAATTTGAGTTAGCATTAGATCCATTGTTCCACAATACTTGAGTTTAGATAAAATAATAAAATCATAAATTCACTCATAAACTTAGCTATGAGACCAAACATGATGTATTAGAATAATATCTACATAGAAGTTAGCCTAGCACACTAACCATTCTGATACCAACCTGATCCATAAATTTTAGCAATAATAGGCTTACGTATTTTAATTTTGTTTTACAATAATAATTTTATGGAAATTATTTTAAAAATTGAATTACAAAATAAATTATAACAACAATTCTACAAGAATAAATCAATAAATTCAACCACATAATTGATAACAGAGTTCAACACAATGGCCTACATCTCCAAGTCCTTTATCAATCAATATATTAATAGAATACTTGAAAAATACTTTAAAATGTCTCCAAACTAAAATATCATCAACTACAAAGTTGTTCATTTGGGAAAAATAACATAAGTCTCCTTTCAGACTTTTTCCCAATTCTACTTCTAACTCCCTCTACAAGTTGCACAAGCTCCTTTGTTATATCCTTTGACAATGGCTTCTAAGATTTTTTTTTAATGATTTCAAATACAAAGTCTCAGATTTATATATCCATTTAAACCTATATCCCAAGTAATTTGGCCTTATCATTTTACCTATGAGGATAAGGGTTGGAATCCTTCCTCAACATATTCAGTGGCTATGCATATCTATTTTCCCATATTGGTAAGTGGGTGGAAACTTAAGTATTAAATTACCATGAAGGTCATGGTAGTTAATGCCTTTAAAGGCATATTCCATGAAGTATATGGCATTAATCTTGGGATATGTGGTGATTTTAGTGGCATGTGGATGTTGATTAGTTAGAATGTGGCATGTTGGGTTTCAAACCATGCATGGAACATTGGTCATGTGGCATGTATGTGGAAATTATATGGAAGATTCGTTGTGAAGTGGATATGTCACATGGAAGTGATAGGTTATATATTTTATTATATGTCTTCTATGGTCTTGATAATTAATTAATTAATATAGTCAATTAAATGACTATTAAAATTGGATCATAGGGATAAATAGTAAAATAATTAAATGGTGGTAAGCCACATGGTGGCTTGAAGACCCACCATGAGGATCACTCTTAACTCACCATGTGTCGATGACCAATTGGATGTTTCATCCAAACTAATTTTTTTTACTTGCCCTGTTTGATCTTTGATGCATGATATCTTATGCATACATGCTCGAAATCAACCCATTTAAATTACATTAAAAAGCTCTCGATGAGCTCTATGTTATAACATCAATCAATCTACAATTTGTCAATTTATTTTCTATATTATATATGGATCCACCTGGATCATATTTTAAATAAGATATGGATTTTCATCTTCTTCCAAAGAAATGACTATGGTACCAAAGAGATTATAAAAGGAGGGTGGCTTGGAACCACACACAATTAGAAGAATGTGTTCATGAATTTACTCAACCTTTGGTAAAGTTGAAATCATATAAATCAAAAGAGGGTAAGGTAACTCAAAGATTCAAGGTGAAAAATAGTACACCAAAGCCTAGATCTTTGTGATAGACCTATACAATAAAACCTAGTTTTAACTTCAAGGAGTTGATCCTAGAAAATTAGAGGAAAGATCTCTAGATTATGAAGAAGACAATACAAACTAAGCAACTCAAGATGTAAAAACATACATGAATCACTAAGTACAAATCTAAGACCAAATGGATAACACAACATCACCACATGGTTCTAGTAGGATAAAATAAGTTCTAGGACTTAAACTGTGAGCAATATGCAAGATGACTTGAGTCCACCAAGATGCTAATGTGATTTTGAGTCTAATAAATGACCCTCAATTCAAATGTAAAATTGAACCCAAGTTAGAAGAAGTTTAGTGTGTAAATGGTGAACCCAATTTTAACACACCAACCCTTAGAACTTAGAAAGGTTCAATTTTAAATGTGATTTATAAATGAGGGACTTTAAACAAATCAGATAAAAGTTCTAGACTCAATTAGGTAGCATGACTACACCAAAGTGGATGACATGACAGAAAGTTTTGATAATAATTTGAACAAAAAAAAGATAAATTTTCTAATTGGATAGCATAATTCCTCCCTTGCTCAAGAAATCTTGAGGTTAATGTGTTTTGGTTAAGTTCATTGAGTTAACAAGCAATTTTAGACACAAATCAAGACCAAGTAAGCTAATGACAAAAAACACAATCGTCTTAAGTTTAAAATGACAAAGTTGCATGATATTATTGGAGTTCATATATATACATCATTTGAGAATATTTTTAGGTGTTCATCCAAAAGTAAATACACATTATATAGTAGGGTTTTTACACCCCCCTTCTCTCAAATGACAATATGGTAACATGGACCTTGAGGTGCACCTTGAACTAATAATACTTCTGTGGTAGTTGGGGATTTATCTAAAAACTAAAAGTTTTCAAAAGTTTCTAGATGGATCAATTATATAATTACTTTCATGCCAAATGATGCAAAAGAAGTGCACTTTAATTGAGTGTTTGTAGTACTTGGTTTGTTGCAAAAAAGTCTTGCCCTTTTTGTAACCACTACATCCATCACTTACTCAGTGTAGTGTGATGTCCAAAGTGTAGATAAATCTCATGTACAACTCCAACACTAAAAGTTGGTTTAATCTTTCAAACTTTTGATCCTATGGGAGTGGTTGAAGTCAGTGCTGAAAGATGATACCCCAGGTCAAAGCTTCCCTATAGAACTTGTGGGAGGTAATGAAGTCCCCCTCACAAGCCAAGATGAAATAAAATATAAGATATAATAGAAAGACTTTAGGGTCATCTCAAGATCACCCAATATAATTATGAGTTTTTTGGGAGTGCTTTAAATGACTTTCTTTATATGCCTTGGACTAGGCATGTTTGCAATAAGGATAGTGATTTTGATTCCAAATTTTCCCTAAAGGGGATAGATGGAAGAGCATACACACGTCCCTCTTTTTTCCAATCAAATTCTAAGTTTAAATAACTATTGAAGACAAAATTTGACAAGTGAGTTTCAAATTTAAGCACTAAAACAAAGATTTGGTGATGTTATTTTTGGTCCTTGGCCTTAAATTGTGAACTTTGAATAAAAATTAACAAAAACTTGATCAATAAAAACACCCTAAATTTTTTTCATAAGAACCAAAAGAAATATTTTTTAGTTCATTTTAAATATCTACAAGAGGTTTAAAATCTTGTCTTAGTAAATCTTTATCTTGGTCTTGCAAAGAAAAATTTAATATGCCATTTAGCTTTGAAGCTAATTTGCAAATGAGTGAAACAACTTCTCAAAACAATCTCTCTATTTTGAAATCATTGTTATACAGTCAATATAGTTGTTTCTTTGCATAATTGCAATTACTAGACAAAAATATCATTGTTATGGGTTAGATCATCAGAAAACACAATATCATTGTTTTCATACAAAATCGCTATTACCAAACATAAAACAAAGAAAACACAAAATTGATGTTTTGTTGACAAAATCATTGTTGTCTAATATGGAATCACTATATAAGGTAAATAATAGCTCTATTTTGAGACAAAATCACTGTTCCAGTGAAATCACTGCTCAGGTAAATGAAATCATTGTTTTGGTGAATGATATCACTGCTGACGGCTACAAAATCATTGTTCAACAAAAAATGTTTTGTTACAAAATGACTACTATGATAATAGTGATATTGCAATAGAGAGAAAACCTAATGTTACCAGGAACAAAAATGTAATTATAAAAAAAATGGAAATTTAACTTTAAATTTCACTCTTTTGACTCTTTCACTCCAAGATTTTGCATAGAATTGGTTAGTGGGTTTCTTGAAAGAGCATTTTTACCAAATTTGTGGAGTGCGGTCCCACCAAGCATGCCAAAATGTAAAGAGAATTATAGAGAGAGTTAGTCAAGCATTAGTCAAGAAATCATGAAAATGCATTAAACACATAACAAAACTTAGCCTATTTATTCATGAAGGAGTTACAAAAGATAGAAAAAAACAATTGAAAGAAAGCAAGACCAATCACCTTCCCAAGTCTATTTACCATTAAAGTACAACTCAAAATCATGTTCTCCCTTGATCAAGAGTTCTTGTCTTCATCAACAATGGTGGTAACTCCTCTAATGCCTCAAGAATTCTTTACATAACCTAGGCTCCAAGTAGATGAAATCTCTAATCTAACCTATCAAATTAAGCTTGCTAATGAAAAATAATGATCAACACAAAGGATTGTGGAGACAATTTAGCATTATAAATTTGCATAAATCAAGATTAAAATGATGTTCATGGCTCTTCTATTTATAAATTTTCAAAATGGTTTAGGATCAACCATGACCATCCATCTCAAGATTGAGATGTGTGACCATGAATCAATCCAATTATGTAATTAAATCCATAAATATTCCTCATAAATATTGAGTCATTTAAGAAGCATGGATTGTCTTAATGAGGCATGGGAGATCCATAATCTTAACATTTTATGCATTTATGGCTTACGGATGCCACCCCATATGATGATGCCATTAGGTGATGCATTTAATAGAAATCAATTTCCAAAAAGAAATATTCAACAAATCTCATGGAAAATCCACTTAATCTCTTGATTTGGATCAAATAGTCTTAAACAAGGTTAATCAACATTTGTGAAATTATTTGGAAATTGGCCCTCCATTAATCAAAATAGTTAGAAAGTCATATTATTGTGTCATAATTTGACTCATGAATAATTAGAAGGAAATGTTAGATGTGATGGAACTGTATTCCCATTTAGGATGTTTCCGACACAAAATAACAAAGGTACATGATGTGTATTGACAATTTAGAAAAAAGAGTGATCCAGAGCACAAAAATGCAAAATCATCATTTTGACTTGAAATGAATTGATCAAAGTTAGGAATCACACAAAATGCATTGCCCCATTTAGGGATACATTATCCTAAATCATCACTTGTAAACAACAATCTAGAACCATTTAGCACATTTTATGGATTTTGAACTAAAATGTGCATTTGAGTGCAATTCAAGTAAGATTGATAATTTCAACACAAATGATGTTAGAAATTGGATGTATACATATAAAACATAGAGAATTACATGGGTTTTCATTTCTTATACAAAACTAGTGAAAAATTAATCAAGAAGGTGGTAATGTGCCACACACATGCCCCCAATATGATATCTAGGTGTGTGTGTGTGTGTGTGTGTGTGTGTGTGTCTATATATATATATATATATATATATATATATATATATATATATATCATGTGATTTTATAAATAAAATATCTATAAAAAATCTAGAACACATGCCACATACGATGCCCCCATTCTGAGAAAAACCTAAGACAAACTTGAGTATTCTCTTGAAATAATTTTGAGTACCTATTGAAAATTAGCCAACAATTGACTTTGATTTTGAAAAATTATATAAATCATTGTTTTATTCCTCTTAGGATAATAATGCATTTTTGGACATGACCAGGCTATGCCCTTGTCAAAATGGAGTGTTATGTCCGAAATTACTTTCTAAGTAAGATATGGGTATGCACTATGGTCAACTCATAAAAACCTACTTTTTCTTATCTTTGCCATGTATAATTTGAGCTTAGTCTCTTAAAACATATATTTTCCTATCTATGTGTGATGTTGGAGCTTAGTCTCTAATAAAAGACACTATTATTCCCTCTCTTTTGAGGTGAATTATGAATCCTACACAATAACTTACCTCACATTAAGAAATTTATGGGAATGATGTTATGAAAAGATTTAAATTTGAGGTATTGTTGATAACATTAGAGATCATTTCATCATCACAAGTAATTGAGAAATATCATAACATAAGATGCATGTGGAAATAAGTATATATCATGATATTATCAAGATAGATGTTGATAATTAGAAAGGTAGTAAATCAATGATCACATACTGAGCATGTGAACTTAATAGAATGACTTGTGGAGGACGAATGGTATCCATAATGACATCAAAATTTTGGGAAGATGTATGATATAAATCATCAAAAAAGTGTCATGATCATAATACATACACAAAGAAAACACACAAGAGTACATAAATAACATGAAAATGCGAAGGGGCCACATACAAAAGACATGTTCAAATGTCACTCACACACATAGAAACACATAATAAAAGCTTAGAGCCACAAATAAGGACATGTTCAAATTTCCAAAATCCAAACAAGATGAATACACACAAAA
>JARHVA010008484.1:167500-280000 GCA_037957365.1 Torreya grandis | reverse complement strand
TCATGAAATTTGATGGAAAGTATTAGGATGGATGTTAGGTGTTGAAAGTGGGTTTAATTTTTTGCCCACATAGGGATAAATTTATTCAATTTTAGCAATTTATAGGCCTAAATACAAGGCCTAAAAATCCTATTTTTCTTATTTTCTTGCATTTTCAAGTTTGAACAAAGGTATAACCTAACATGGTGGGTTGAGAAAATATATAATGAATAAAAAAGAGGATATTTAAGGATAAAATTCCTTGTTTATATAAATTTACGTCTCAATAATGTTTTAATCTTAATCTTCCTGAACCCCTACATCATTTTTCCTTTACAGCACCACTATGTGGTCCTAAATTAGATTTTCCAAAATATGATGGTACTGAATGCATTAGCTGGATTTATCATGTATACTAGTATTTTAGCCTATATCACATTTCAAGGGAAGAAAAAGGTAACTATTCATTCATTCAAATTAAATAAGGAAGTTGTCTAGTGGTCCCAATGTACCTCAAGTCTAATCTAGAACCATATCAGACTGATTTTTCCAAACCTTTGCTATTATGTTTTGGGCCTAGTGCCTATGATGATTTCATAGCTTCCTTAACTAAACTTTGTCAAACTAGCACAATTTGATAATATAAAATAATTTTTTTAAAACTATCCAATCAAACTAAAATTTTATATGATGATTTTTTTTCTAAATTTATTCATTAACAAACTCAAGGATGTGATTCAAGCTAGGTTTAAAATGTTTAAACCTCAAACCATGATGAAAGCCTTGGGCTTAGCTAAGATTATAGAAGACAAAATCACGTTACAAAATCACAATTATAAATGATCATTATCCAATCCATCCTCCTTATATTGCCCTAACACAAATCCCCTTTCAAGGAAACACCCATCAAACCAAGGCAAAAATGTGCGCACATCATGACAAGGGGTTATGCTAAAATTTTGATGAAAAATGGGATAGGGGCCATAAATACATTAAAAAAATTGTATCTACTCAATGTTGATTCCCAACCTAATATATAAAAGAATGGGAGGATGCCACAGATTCTCATTTATATTAGCCAGAGTAAGAAATTGATGATTCAAGGCCCTCATATTGACATCCTTAAATTTTCATGCATGCCTTGGTAGGGGTAACGAATCCAAAACAATGCATGTAAAAGGTCTTTTCAAGAAAAAAACCCTCACTATTATTATTGATTCAAGAAACACTCATAACTTCATCAACCCTAGAATAACTGAAGAGGCAAACTATTTTATGCACCTTTGTTCTAGTTTTGAAGTGATGAATGCCAATGGTTGAATATTTCCCTATAAGGACAAGTGTCACAATATTCACATTTTAGTGGAATACTATAACCTTAGGACTGATATGTTTGTTTTTCCCTTAGGTGGATGCCATGTTGTTCTAGAATCATAATAGATAAAAACTCTTGGACATGTTCTATGTGATTGTTGTGAGCTATGGATGTAGTTTTCTAAGAATTGACATCAAAGCTATGGATGTGGTTTTCTAAGAATTGACAATATATATTGAAATAACTTCTTCCTAGATCCATTAGTATCATCAACTCTCATCTCATGAAGAATATTTTCAAATGAAAATCCCATAAAATAATTTTCTCTTCAAATTGGTCCCCTAACTAATTATGGCCAACCATTAAACTTGAAAATTATTCTAATCAAGCATGCATCAATATTTTAGGAACCAATTACATTGTCTCCTTGCCACCCTAAAGACCATCACATCCAAATCTTCATCATAAATGCACCCCCTAACATTTAGCTATACCTATACCCCTTTCTTCAAAAGACTGAGATTGATAATATGGTTTAGGACCTCCTACAAGTAGGAGTCATTCAACCAAGAATTAGCCTATATTCTTCCCTAGTCTTAATCTTTCATAAAAAATATGGCTCTTGGCATCTTAGCATATTTCAAGAGAATTGAACAAGCTCACCATTAAGGAAACATTTACATTTTTATTAATATATATGATCCTAGATGAACTCCATGGTTCCAAAATATTATCCAAGTTGGATCTACCCTAGACTTATTACCAAATCTACATCCATGAAGAAAATAATCCCAAAATGAAATTTCAAACACATGATGGTCATTATGAGTTCCTTGTCATGTTATTTAGGTTTACCAATGCCCCTTGCACATTCCAGTGCTTAGTGAATAAATTATTCCACCCCTTATTATGGAGCTTAATCTTGGTCTTCTTTGATGACATCCTCATCTACAACCAAACTTGGGAAGATCACTTCAACCACTTTGATACTACTTTGTAACTTCTTACTAAGAACCACTTATGTGTCAAACATTCTAAATGTTCTTTTAGGTAACAAGAGATTGAATACCTAGGATATATTTTATCATATGATGGTGTTCATGTCAACCCCACCAAAATTGAGGCTTTGAAAAACTATTTAAAACCTAAGATACTCAAAAGTCTATGCAGATTTCTTGTCCTAATAGGGTACTACTTATCAAAGATTATGGTAAAATTGCAACCCCATTGATGATTACACTCAATAAATAATCATTTTTATGATTGACAACATATAAAAAAAAAATTTATCACCTTAAAAAAGTAATGTTCACCACACCCATCTTTCTCATTACTTATTTATTTAATCCATTTGTTGTTGAATGTGATGAATATGGCATGGGAATTGATGATGTGCTTACAAAATATAAACATCCCATTGCCTTCACTAGTAGCGTCCTCATTTGGTGACATTTGGCATGTTTCACGTATGAAAAAGAGATGATGGATATACTATATGAAATCAATAAATTGCATTCATATGTGGTTGAATGACACTTTTGCATAAAAAATAACCACCAAATCCTTAAATATTTTATATAATAATGGGTCTCTTCCATAAATCAGAAAAATGGGTTTCTAAACTCATGGGGTATGACTATGACAAAGGAATGGAAAACTTGGTGGTTGATGCCCTCTCTCACAAGCTTGAATAATATATATGATTGTGTGTTTTTTTCATTCCCATTTACACATGGATACATGATATTCAATAGGAGTGGCATAATGAACAACCCCACCCAACAATTCAATCTCTAATTATCTATTGATTCCTCTACTAAACATCACTATACTTGGGATGGCCAAACAATGTGATATAAATGTCATCTTGTATTAATCATAGGCTCCAAACTTAAACATATTATTTTATAGGGATCACATGCCTCACATTTTTAATTTCATTTAATTTCTTAGAAAATATATGAACGAGCCTATCATAGTTTATTCTAGCCTAGAATCATGCATGATATTAAGACATTTATTGTAGAATGTGATACTTGCCAATGCAACATAGGGTAAGTAGTTTCACCACCTAAGTTACTCCAAAATCTAACCATTGTAGAACATATTTGGATATAAATATTAATGGATTTAATAGAAGGCCTTCCCAAATCCAGAGTAAAATTAGTCATTCTTGTGTTTGTGGATCTCCTTTCTAAATATGCTCATTTTTTGCTCTATCCCACCCCTACACTACTTATACCATCGCATATATATCTATTGATAAAATATTCAAAATTCATGGCATCCCCACCTGCATTATATAAAATCATGACTCATCCTTCATGATTCATTTCTAATAGTAACTATTCAAGCACCTTGGCACACATCTAAAAATGAGTTCCAAATATCATCCACATATTGATGGCCAAACAAAAATTGTCAATAAATTTTTGGAAACCTAACTCTAGTGGTTTGTCATGGAGAAATAACATCAATGGATAAAATGGTTACCTCTTGTCGATTGGTGGTACAACACCTCCTATCACATAACCACCAAGTTTACCTTGTATGAATTTATCTATGGTGTAACTACCATCTCTTCTCTCATATATACCAGTTGTAGATATGGAATCCAAAGTGAGGTAGATCAAGCATTAGTTAAGAAAACTCAAGAAATGCATAGAGAATATAACTAACTAAGATAACTCCTTTAACATGGGTTACAAATGACAATTAAGATCTATTGAAAGAAAACATATACATCATACCTTCCCAAGAGCATCCCATCATCAAATATGGCTCAAAATGTGATTTACCCCTTGATTTGGTGCTCTATTTTTTTAAAAATGATAAGTGGATTTCTCCTCCATCATCTAAAGCGCATCAATGAAACTAGGCTCATGATATTTGATCAATGTTATGCCTATAGTGAATTTATCCTATTACAAATTAAGCATAATAACACTAAACACAAATTACTTGTGGAGAGAATTTTGCATAATAATTTTACGCAAATAAAACTTTAAAATGGTGGTCTTGGCCCTCCTACTTACATATTTTTGAATTTGATTAGAATCAACCATGACCATCTATCTTGAGATCAAGATGTGTGGGAATGAATTAATTCAATTTTAGAGACTTAAATCATAAATACCTTCATAAATATTTGGAAGGAAGGGACATTAAAGAGGCATGAGAGGTCTTAAACATGATATTTGTGTCATTTATGGCTTATGGATGCCACCCCAAAAATGATGTCACCTAATTATGTTATTATTAGAAATCAATTTACAATTAATAAATCTTCAATAACTTCCATTTATTTTCCACTTAAGCACTTGATTTGGATAAATTTTCCTAAGTGAGATTAATCAAATTTTATGCAATTCTTTGGAAATTGGTTGCATATTATTAATTAAACTAGTCAAAATGTCATATTACTAGGTCATAATTTGACTGGAGCATAATTAGAAGAAGGTGTCAATTGCGTACAAACTAATATCCCATTTAGGGCATTATCAATGTGAAATAACACATGCACGTGTCCTATGCTTTTGAATTATAAGAATTTAGTGGTTTAGAGTGTTAAAATGAATTTTTGCCATTTTGAATCGAAATGACTTGAGAAAAGTTAATCATCACATAAAATTATTGCCTTATTTAAGGATGCATTATCATAAATCAATAATTTTATATGATAAGTTTGAACCATTTAGTACGTTTAATTTATGTTGGCCCAAATTATGTGTTTGAGTGAATTTTGAGTAAGACTAATAATTTCAACACAATGGTGTTAGGAATTGGATGTCTACATTTTCCCCCTATTTAAGAAGGCATGGTGAGATATTTGAGTGAAGCAACATATTTTCAAATAAAAGAGCTTCCATCAAGAAGCCTAAAGGAAATGAACCATGATGCCCCCTCTAGAGGGCATACAAGGATGAAAGAGAAGGATGGACTCTCGAAAAGAGAGAAAAAGAGAGAGTAGCCCATGGATGAGATTAAATCCTTATGAGCTAATGCTTACACATATTAATTCTCAATTATCAAAATATAATTAGAATATAATGGGTGCTAAAGGTGGGGGGAAGTGGGAAGGATACAATCCAAAAATATAAGTGACACACGTTGAACACACCTAAAAGAAGGTGCAAGTTGCACACTTAGGGAATGATCAATCCCAAGACAAATTGCACACCTTGAAATTTTTAGAATAAGGGAAAAAATCACAAATCTTAGAATTATAATAAATAGGAGAGCATTTCTCTAGAGAAAGGAAAATAATAATGTACCCTAATAGAGCATATTTGATTGGTTGATAAATCAATTTTGCCCTAATAGGGATGATTTTGATCACTAATAATTAAGTTGTGCCCTAGTAGGGATGATTTGATTCAGCAATAGGTCTAAATGTTATGCCCCAATAGGGTAAACTAGTAAACATAAATCAAATATATTACCTAAAACATAGGTTAAATATGACTAGATGCAAATTTAGATGTGATAGTTTAATGACTGAAGAAGTCCCAAACAATCAGGCATACAAGAATACAAAAAGTGATAAAAGAGATGAATAGAATAATGAAGGTGGATAAGATGACCTAAGATATTTTATGTATTCAAGCACTACCTACATAGTCTATATGTACCTTGATCCAATGTAGTTCACCCAAAATTAGGGGAAAGTGGAATGACGAATGAAGGAAATAGAACAAAAATGCACCATTGTTCAACTAGACTTATAGTTATGCCAAGAGATACATGTCTTGCATAGTGTTTGGTGTGTATATCATTGAAATTTAGTTTCATTGGTGCATTGAGATTTTATCTTCAGAGATGCATTGAATTTTTGACTTGGGATACAAAGAACTTGGTGCTTACTATATCAAAATGAAATTATGCATCATATGTATGAGTAACCTATAATGACATTGCATTTTAATTGTGATGAGCTAATTCAAATGTGAATATTTATAACTAAGGATAATGGTAAGAAATACCAAGCCTAGAGTTATAACAATTTGCATTTAAACCAAAAAAACAAAAAAAAATAAAAACAAAGATAAAACAAATACATAAATGTAACCTAACTTAAAATCAAGATATGATCAATCAAGATTTAAGCAAGAACAAGAATGTATAAAAGCAAAGCAAGACCAACTTAAAAAATAACATTAAATCAAGATATGAATAATCAAGATCCATGTATATTTACAAGAAGTTCATGAAAAACCAAATAAATAACAAGATAAAATAGGAACACTAAAGGCTAAAAGAACAAAATAAACAAAACACAAGGAGAGACAAGGAAGTAATAAAAACATCAACAAAACTCAAATAAACACAAACAAACAAGAGTTATTCACAATGTTAATGCAAGGAGAAAAAATTTATTTACGCATGAGTAGTAGAGACAGAGCAGGCACAATACGAACAAAGGACACAGTTTCCCTTAAGTGATAGGAAATTAACACAAAAAAAAATGGGGGAAAAATAAGAAAAGGAAGGGGATGGCCGAGATGACTCTAAATGTACAAGAAAAGTGGATGCTACCTACATATCTCTATGGATGCAAGGTCCAACATAAACACCAGGCCAACTATAGTTCTCTCACAAAATGGGATAGAAGAAAAGTGATGATAAGAAAACATGATTAATGTTGTAGAGTAAATAAGGAAAATAGGCTTGTAAAATAGTGAGAGCATCAAATGAATACTTTCAAAACTACAAGAATGTGGAGATCAAAATAAACAAAAGTGCAAGATAATGTTTTTGTTTGTATTATTAATATTTTCTAATGTTTTTGTGTTTTTGGTAATAAACAACGTAAATAATATATTAAAAAAATGCCCAAGGGAACTACTTAGCTTAGGAGATGCACGTCCATAGATAAGCATTCCAATAAAAACTAAACTAACTGTAACAAGGATTGTGAATATAAACAATGGCATAGGGAACCTACTAATCAAGGAGATGCATGTCCAAGAGTAAAAGTTCAAATAATAGCTATATCTAGCTACAATGGTCCATGCTTGAAAATCATTGAGAGTGAGATAAAAGGTGGATTGAGTTGACCTCAATGTGAAATGAGCAGATCTTACATAGTCTCAATAGGACCTCAAGTCATAGTAGTTATGCCCACACAAAAGGTAGTAAAAATTTGACCAAGTCACAACAATTTCATAAATAAAGGTAAAAAATAAGGCAATGATAATAAGAATGACTAGGAGATGTGATAATGTATGATAAAAGGGCATTGTTCCTAATTTTCCCACAGGTAGTTATAATTAGGAAACATCATCATAATATTGATTTGTCCAAAGATGATTATAATCGATGGTATCAAATAAAATATTGATTTTCCCATAGGTAGTTATAATCAATGGTACTAAATATAATGGAAATGAAAGATAATTTTCTAGATCAAATGTCATACTACTTATATAGACTATAATTTAAACACATAATTCTAAAAACTATTGAAACTAGATCGAAATCCCCTCATGGAAAGTGTGTGAAGAACAAAAGGAACCAATTATCAAAATGGGGTTGGGTAAGATGAATAAAAACAAGCCTTGCTCAATAGTAAAGACATGGTATAATAAAATGGTATAAGGCATGTCATAAAGAAAATAATAAGATGACAATCAACTATAGAGGCAAAAAGGGTTGCCCCCAAGTGGTGATTGGATTGTAAAATGATGAGAGCATGGCTTAGTTTTCTTGAAAAATAGGGAAGTCATTCAAACTTAAAAATTGCTCTCAAAATGGTGAAAGTCTGGCTAAGGTTACTTGTAAAATGGTGAGATAATTCAAACTTAAAAATTCTCACAAAAAAATGAGAGCATGGGTTGAGATGATCGAGCTGACCTCATTAGAAATTGAGTGTTGCCTATATAGTCCCAAAGGACCTCAAGTCAATGTATTCCAAATTGGTGAGACAAATGGGAATGGTATAATATTCCTAAAATGAAATGGTCTATAATGGCAATAAGGCTTCCCCCAAGAGATGAGGCAAGGGAAATGGAAAATGAAAAATGGTTTCAATGCTCCTGTTGTGTGGAGATGTATGCTCTGGTCAATATGTGAGATAGCTAGGATAATCAAATCATAAAAAATTATATACCACACCCTTTTTGAAGTATTTATTCTTGTTGACATGGATATGCACATCTTATTCAACATATGAGATAGCTAGGATAATCATAAAAATTGCTTCCCAACACCTCATCTGAATAGATGCTCTATTAATAACCTACTATATATTTGGATTCCATAAATGTTGTTATGATCCTAATTGGTGATTGATTCTATTTCCTTCAAACATTGAGACAAGATATCTTTATAACCTCTATAAAGGAAAGTATAGCTAGGAGTGATAAATAATGTTAGGCATAGGATAAATGGCCTAAGTTGTTAATGAAAATGTGGATGATAATGAAATGTATAATGTTTGGGAAATAAATGAATATCGAGATTTTTAGGCACACATAATGTTGTTGATTCTGGATTCAATATAATTTTGGTTGTGGTAGGATCAAAGAATCATGAATATGCTCTAAATGGGACCACCAAAATTTTCTATTATTTATTCTTGAGAGGAGCTACCATCTGATTATGATGTAGATTGAAAGATATATTCATGTCATGTTTATAATGTCCTCATTAAGTAGTGAAGAACTATTATGTTCAGTTATTGGTACCTCAAAGAGGTTTTCACCAATGAATTTGTCTTGATTATCCCATAATGCCTCTAAGAAGATTTCCCTAAGGGATGTTAACAGTTGAATTTGATTGTCTTTTAGTGCCTTCAAAAAGGTATCACTAGAAGATGTTGAGCTTAAACATCGATCATCCCCTAACACATTCAAAAAGGTTTCACTAGGAGATTGAACTTATTTTACATGAATGTAGTATCGTTTCCCCTGAGATTTTGTAACTGATGTGTCACCATGGATGTAGCTCAATAAAGTGTGATTTTTTTGGGTCCCAATTGATGTTTGTGGAAGGTGGAATGTCAATATAATGGGTATGTTGGGTGGGGATAATGGGATGATGCAAGGTAGCAAAATCTTCATAAAAAATAATAAGAGAACCAATGTCAATGCTAAAGTAATCTTCCTCAAAATTTTTAGAAGGATCACAAATGTTTTCACAAATTGATCTATAATGTAAGTGTAACCAATGTTGTAACAACCATGACTATATTCTAATTTTGATGTTAAATCTAATGTCAGTTTAGAAAGGGAACTTGACTCTAATTTTGATTCTTCATTTACTGTTAAATCTGATATCAATTTAAAAAGGGAACTTGAATCTAATTTTGATTCTTCCTCTAATGTTAAATCTAATGTCAGTTCAGAAAGGGAACCTAACTTCAATGTTGATTCTTCATCTAATGTAGTTATTTCTATAATGATGTTTTGTTGAATGCTTAATTTTTAGACAAATAATGGTCTGTGATGACATAATAGACTCTATAAATAATTATTCATCTAGGAAGGGTTCAATGTGGACTAGATGATCTAGGTGAAGCCCTTAAAGTGATGGAATCACTTGAGAGGTGACTTGATAGAAACTAGCCTATTAAAGTGAGACTCCTCAACAAGTGAAAAAAGGTCAAGAGACAACTCCAAAGAGATTGGCTTGTCAAAGGGATGAGGCTCTTTAAAAATAAGGAAATAGTCAAGGTAATGATTTTCCCAAAGGTGGTTATAATCATTAAGAAGTGACTCAACAAAGGTTGGCTCATTAGAGTGAGACTCCTCAACAATAGATAAAATATCAATGGGTGATTCATCATAGGTTGACTCATCATAAATGGGTGTTTCAACAATACCATCATGGTCCTGGTCTATAATTGGTTAAAAAATATCAATTTTGAACACATTTTTGTCCTCACAAGATGGTTCTTAAAGAGGTAATGATTTTTTTTGAGGCTCAAAGATCGATGTGTAATTTATAAAGTGAGGAACATTTAGCATAACATGAATAATGGTTTATAGTTTATTTAATAGTACTTCCTATGACCCTACTCCTCCCTATGATTACACATCATCTCGCTATAGACTACCAACCCTGGTTATCCCACTTAGAGACATTTTCCACTCATTTAGACCTTTCTTGTGTGAAATTCTCATCCCTTACACATCCTCAGTCCATCTTGGTCCTTTCTCACACTAGTTAGGCTCTTTAGGGACCCTTGGGGCCCTTTCAAAAGCTTTTTGACCACCCTAGGTGGCCTCTATGCCTAGGACATGGCTTAGGTAGGAAATCCATAACTTAGGTTTCACACTTCCTTTACAAAATCCATGGCCTAGGCCGTGACCTAGGTAGAATGTGTGAAAAAGTGCCCTGTTTAGGCCCAAATAGTTAGAAATGACTAGTTTTTGGCTTTTTGGTGGATTAGGGTTGAGATATATGTCTTATTCCTAATTCATTTGAGTCTTATTCTTTGATATATCTCATTAATTATTTCTCTTATCTCCCTACTTGATCATCACACTCAAATTTTGGCTTCCTTCTTGAATCTCTCTTGGTTCTTGCTTATCACACTTAACTTTCATTGTGATAGGGGATGCCCTACCATAATGTAACTTATTTTGGTGGTTCAAATTGTTATATATAGTGTTCTTAAAGCTTTTGGGTTTCTCCTTGCTCCCTCAAGACTCTATTTCACCTGTTCTTATGTTCCTTGTATTACCTCTCTCATGGATTGGCAACTTCTCCTTCACCTCTTCCATAGCTTTTGGCTTTTGGTCTGGACTCAGCTCACACAAAGCTTGATCCTCTTCCTCTCTTGCTTCCTAGCTTGGATAATAAGTTGGTATAAAGTCTACACATTCCTTTTGATTTTGATATGAGGAAAATTTTCTATGCAAAGTAAAATTCGTGTTTGTTTGTAGTAGTATACATGCTAGGGTTTGATTTATTTTAGTGATTTAACTTTTTTAGGGCATTGTTTTAAAATAGTTTCTAAAATTTATGCATTTTTATGTGGTTAAGAATACTTTCATTGATTGAAATATCCTCCATTAAATTTTATGATCTCTTTTGGAAAAATTTCTCATTACATATTAGGATCCTATATGCTCAAAATAATCTATACAACTCACATAAACATTCTCTCTCTCTTTAAACTAAAAAATTGCATTGTTAGAGAATAAAAGTGTTGAAAGAAAAGAGATAGCTCAAACTTAGATTAGGAGTGATCTTGAATCCTTGCTTGAAAAAATTTGTATTTCTTAAAATGTCTTTAATTTAGCCTAAAAGTGCCTTTGTTTCTAAGTTTACATATCGATTGTTAGCTCTCTTTATTTGACATTTTTATTTCTACAATTTGTATGCAATATATTGCCTAGTATTAGCTACTTTCTTTACTATGGTTATACCTAATAAAGATACCTGCATCCTTTATGTGTTTGATCATGCTAGCCCTAACCTAGTTTTCAAGTCTATCTATATCTTGGTGGAAGCTGGCAAAATGGATAGCCACTATAGATATCTTGTAGCCCATAAAATCCTTGAGCCTTCTAGCCTTCTATTAGTTTGTTTAAGTACCTTGTGTACCCCCTTTCCAAACAATAGTGGTTTCATTTATATTCTTAGAGATACATTCTAGCATGCCCATTGGAGCTCCACATATGATCTCACACTAGTTCTATCTCATTTAGAGATCTCTTGGCCAACTCCACTCTGTTAGCTATTAGGATTTGCTTTTAGTTGTGTTTCAGATCTTGCCCTTGTTGTTTTATTCTACTTGAACTCTATGTCATTCTCCCTATTGGTTCTCTATTAGTTTGCCTTTTATGTTGTCTTTTATGTTACTTTTACTTCATTACATCCATGGTTGGTCTCTCACCCTTGGTATGTCAATTCCATTAGATTTAGGGTCTCGTCCCTGATCTCACTCATGAGTAGGTCATGGATATAATGAAATACCATAGACACTGTAGGATTTAGGAGGTTCCCTCGACCTAGCATGGTGGTGTAGACCATATCTCATTCCCAAGGGAATAATATTAAAAGATCAATAACTAAAAAATTTGGTCTCCTTTTCACTAGTTCAAGCTTCATTCATGTGAGGATGTTTCATCTCAGCCTCATGCCATATCTCATTCACCCATTCAATGTGATGAGGATACTCTTATGTGACTGAGACCTAATGAGTTGCATGTGATAATTGATGATTATCATAGATACCTTCAAGTGAATTAATTAAATCTTTCTCACCCTAAGATTCAATGACATACTTCATATGGAGATAGAGCTTGCACTCATTCAGTTTTGAGTACCTCAATCCATTCTTTCATGATTTACTCACTTATTTATTTGTAGGAGACTCTATAGTAAGAACACCCATATATCCATGCTATGGTTCATATTTATTCCAACTCCATGAGGTATCCCCATCATAAGGAGTCATCAAATCCTCTTACCCATTCCTTTAGAGTTTTAGATGAGTGTACTAATTTTGATCACCACCTGCAGATTAGTTATCCATGGGATTCCTATCCAAAACATCAAATTCCTTAGGTTTACCCGTTTTTGATTTCACATGACCATCATCATGATGGTTTAGGTCATCACAACCATTTTCATGAGTATTTTATGTCATCCCATCATCCTTGTTGGGAATGTTATCCTTCTTACCATCATTCCCCACCCCATGGTAGAGATGATTTCCACCATGATCATCCTCCATATTAGAAACCATCTCAACATCATTTTACCCATGATCATGGTTATGATGTTGTTTATGGGCATAGGCAACATCCTTACCATCATAATCCCCCTCTCAAAGCTCATCACTAGCCCATTATCAATTGTGTCTATGAGGATCTCTATTGGAATATTATAGACTCTTGAGTACATGTTATTCCCCTTCCTAATCCTATCCTTGAACTACCTAAGTTCAATCAGACTTGGGGCTCTAGTCCCATAGAGCAGATTACAACATTCATGATGGGATGTACAAATTGGGAACATGATGAAGGCATGATATTGAAGCTCTTTACTCTTTCTCTATGAGTTGAAGCTCTTGTTTGGTTTCAAAATCTACCTCAAAATTCTCTCTCTAGTTTCTAGCTTCTTCTGGATGATTTACTCTAGTACTTTGTGAGAGGATCCTTCCTGAACAAGTTAGCAAAAATGCAAATACATGAAATAAACTATGAAATTAGCAATACATTAAATCAAATAAGTTGAATTGAATTACAATAACTGAATTACAAAATCACTAGCCTCTTCGAAGGGGCAATCTCCTTTGAGCAAGCTTAATATAATAAATTTGTGGAAGCCTTCCTTGGCCTCAACACTTAATTATATACTAAGTCTAATATAAGCAACTAATACTTCCCTTGTATGTGAGATAAAAAAATATGCTCATGGGATGACTTACAAATAATATGTATCCATAACAACTATTATACTAACAAAATAAAGAGAAGGGGTAGTACAGGTTCCTAAAATCCCCTCCCTCTTTGAAAAAGCTTTGTCCTCAAATTTTTAGATGTGGGATTTGGTGTTGAATTTGAAATAGTGGTTCCCATGTTTCATCCTTTGGTTACATTCTATGCCATTAAATTAAAACCTCTTTGATGGAGTGGGAGCAAAGTTGGAATGTGTGTATGTCCAAGATTGCCTCTAGTGCAAGAAAGATGGAGCCTTCATTATCAAGTTCTGGTAAAATAGTCTACACTCTAATGTTTGTGCCAAGAAATTTATTCAAATAAGAGACATGAAATACTAGGTGAACTCAGGAAGAAGGTGGTAGCTACAACTTATAAACAACTAACCCAATCTTTTGGATAACCTTATAGGGCCCATAGAACTTGAGAGCTAGTTTATGATGCCCTTTGAGTTTTAGAGAAGATTGCTTGTATGGTTTTAGGTGGAGAAAAACCATATCACCTACTTGAAAAGTATACTTAGAATGGTGCTGATCAACCTATTGTTTTATTTGATTTTGTACCATATGAATATTATCTCATAGGGTGCTAAGGATCTAATCCTAGGTATAGAGAATCATGTCGATCATTTGCACTAATGAACTACTAAGGGTGTACAATAGGAACACTGGTGGTATTTGACCATAGACTAATTCATATGGAGTTATTTTTTTTAAAGTATGGTAGGAGGTATTATACCACCATTCAATGAGGTGGAAACCACTTGGCCCATTGATGTTGTTGTTCTGAGGAGAAGTAATGAAGAAAAGCTTCCAATAATTTTTTGAAAATTTTAGTCTACCCATCCATTTGGGCATGATACTTGAAACTCATCTTCAGTTGGGTGCTAGTGTAGTGAAATAGTTATATTCAAAAATGGCTGGTGAGAGTTACCACATGATTTGAGATAATGGATGAAAGAATGCCATGAAGATGGAAAATCTGGTCCAAAACAATTTGTGCAACTATGGAGGCAGTATAAGGATGGCCGAGGGCACAAAAATGACTATATTTGGAGAGGCAATAAACCATAACCAATATCACTATTTTCCCTCTAGATTTAGGGATCCCCTTAATGAAATCCATAAAAATATCAGTCCAAATCTTGGTAGGGATGGGTAAGGTTTTGATCAACCTAGGGATGAGTGTTATTTCACCCTTGTTGCATTAACAAGTTTCACATTCAACCACCATCTATTGAATTGCCTTTTTCATTCCCTTCCAAAAGAAGTTGTGTCATGCCCACTCATAAGTTTTGAGGAAACCTGAGTGCCATACTAATGGAAAATCATGGAATTCATAGAATATAGCTTGCTAAAGATCTGTGCTCTAGGGAAGCACTAGATGACCCTTGTATCATAAAGAAATACCATTTCAATAATAATGTGATACAATAGAAGGGTTAGTGGCCAAATGTTGAATGCTTTGAGATAATGAGGAGTCATTAACATACCCTATTATATAGTATCCAACCAATTCAAAATAGGCATGAAAATAAATGAAAGGGAGGCTTGATCTACAAATGTGTGAGATAGAGCATCAACCACAATATTATCCTTACCATTCTTGTAAGTGATCTCATAGTCATAACCCATGAGTTTACTGACCCATTTCTATTGTAATGGGGTGGAGATCCATTGTTCTAGGAAATATTTTAGAATTTAGTGATCAATTTTGATGCAAAAATGATTCCCTAGTAGGTATGGCCACTACTTCTATACTGCATGCAAAATAGCCATCATTTCCTTCTCATAAGTAGAGAGTACTAAATTCTTTCAAGAAAGGGATTTGTTGGTGAATGCAATGGGATGTCCTTATTGGAGGAGAATAACACCAGGTCCATTGTCATAAGCATCACTCTTGATAGTGAAGGTCTTGGTAAAATCTAGCATAGCTAGAATAGGTGTAGTACACATAGCTTGTTTTAATTCTTTAGATGCACACTCAATAACTTATATCCATGTAAAAGCATCTTTTTTCAACATAGCTGTTAGCAAAGCTAAAATCTTCCTATAATCATTGAAAAAATTATGATAGTATCTAGTTAGCCCCAAAAAACCATGGAGGCTCTTAAGTGTTTGAGAATGAGGCCAATTTATCATGACAACTATTTTTTTAGGGTCTACTTGAACCCTTTGGGTTGAAACAATATGCTGAAAATACTACACTTCATCCTATCCAATCACATTTAGACATTTTACACAAATATGATGGTCAGAGAGAATTTATAGTCAAGCTCTAGATATTGGAGATGCTCAGACCATATTTTACTATAGATGAGGATATCATCGAAGAAGACTATAATGAATTTTTGTAGGTAGGGCCAAAATATTTTATTCATCAATATCTAGAATGTTGAATGAGAATTAGTGAGGCCAAAGGGCATGACTAGAAACTCATAGTGGCCATCATGCATGTGGAAAGTTGTTTTAGGGATATCATCCTCATGAATCCATATTTGGTGATATCCAGAGTGGAGATCTAACTTGGAGAAAAAATGATCACCATGAATCTCATTAATAATAGGGATTGGGAACATATCCTTTATTGTGATGTGATTAAGTGCATGGAATTCAATGCAGAGGTGCCATGACCCATATTTTTTTCTAACAATGAGAACTGGGGAATATGGGTTATATTAGGGAAAATAATGCCTTGCTTTAGTAAGTTTTGAATGAGCATCTCGATCTCAGTCTTTTTTTGAAATGGGTAGAGATAGGGCTAGATGTTGGGAGGAATGATTCTACGAAGGAGTTGAATATGGTGCTCCTCTGGTCATAAAGGTTGAAATCCCATGGGTTTGGCAAAGACACCTACATACCTATGAAAAAAAAAATAGATTAAGAGTAGTGGAGACCATTGATGGTTGAATTTGAATGGAATGGAACTAGGAAATGATGTCATGTGAATTTTTATTAAGAAGCTTTTATAGGTGATGTAAAATTATGATGCTGAGAGACCTTGGCTGTAAGCCTTTCAATGTGTGTTTTTTCCCATTGTCTAAAAATTGCATCTAAAGTTCAGCAAAATCCCATAAGATGGATCCAAGTGTGTGTAATCATTAGGCTCCCAAAACAAAATCACATCCACATAAGGGAAAGGCAAACATGTCAGAACACAAGTTATAATCTTCAATAGAGATATAGACATTGTGACACTTCTCTTTGTAAGGTAATATGACCCCATTGGCAATCATGACTTCAAAATTGGAGCAAGGATAGACAAAATAATCAACCTATTTGGTGATATGAGAGTCAATCAAGCTATGAGTGATACCAGAGTAAATGAGTATTTTGAGAGAGAATTTATTGAATTAACCTATAACTCACATGTTTTTTGCAGTGGTGACTCTTACTAAGGCATGGAGAGATATCTATGGTTGGTCTCCTAAGAAGCAGGTTCCATAATCAATTGAGCTTCTTTTCGATCATTTTTTGTATCCTAAACATCTTCCCAATCTTAATTTTTGGGTAGAGAGTCCACATTCAATAGGTATAGCTTTTGCTCGACACATCGATGCCCCCAAGTAAATTTATCATCATAGTTATAACATAGTCCTTTTTTATCTATAGGATTGCATCTCTACTATAGTCAAATACTTGATAGGAGTAGTTCTAAGGGATGACATTATTTGAGATTGTCATGGAACTATATTTTTGAATGAAGCAAAATTGGATTTGAATAGCTATTCAGCTATGATATTATCCTCTGCCAACTTAGATAACCTAAGAAGGCTTCCATCATCATCTTGGGCTAGAACATTTTGACCTCAAATAAAATTACATCCTTCAGTCCATTGATAAAGTGACTCCTAAAGAATTCATCTAATAATCCCGCTATGTGATTGGTAAGATTTCCAAATTCTATTTGTTAATCTCTCACAATTCCTATTTTGTGAAGTTTAGTGAGTTTTCTAGTGAAGTCATCAAAATCACTAAGTCCAAACCATTGCAAAATGAGGGTGAAAAAATTGGTCCATATCGGCTCATCATGAGCCTTGGTATACCAATGATACTTTGGAAGGGCTCCATGTTCCAAGTGAAAGGATGCAAGAGGGACCTTGTTGGCATCAAAAGTATTATGCAAACTAAAATATTGTTCTGCCTGATAGATCCATCTAGTCAGATTTCCACCATTGAATCAAGGAAAATTAAGCTTCAACCCATGAAACGTGTTGGAATAAGAAAACCCAATGTCTAAAGAGGACTCTAGATGTTGTCTGTTGTTCATGGTGGTATATTAAAGACTAAGGCCAAGAATTTTTTCATCAAGATATTTGATGTGGATCTTGAGGGCAACAATTCCATCCTCCATGTTTTTTGATCCTGTTCGGGTTACTACCATGACCAGAATAATTTTTTTTTTTGCAAATGGATAGGAAAATTAGAGTTAAGACATGTTTAGTAAGGGAATGTTTTAATTTGGGTGAAATCATAAGGAGTAAATGTACTTTTACTAAATTTTTTACATAGTGGGAGTATGATTGACAAAGGTGAGGGAAATTTCAAGAGTGAAAATGGAAAAAATGGAAAATTTATTAAAAAATGACAAAGGAGTAGAAAATAGAGATAAACACTCTAGAAAAATTTCAAGGTAAATAGATAAAAATATAAGTTATGGAAAAACCAAAAAAATGGAAAATTATGATTTACAGGAATTAGGAGTGGAATTGGTAAATGGGACCTCAAGGAAGAAAATGTTGAGAATGGAATTTCAAGTGTTCAAATAAAGTTTGAGGATCAATAGGGCTATAGAGGGAGAGATATGGAAAAAATAATCAAGGATTTTATTGATACTATACTAATAGTTTTCTATAAAATTTTTTGCCATAGGTCCTCTAGGAATCTATTGATACTCTACTGATAATTTTATATAAATATTTTTTGGTTTCTATCGATTGTCTGAATGTAAGTCCTTTGAGAGTCTTCTGACAAAATTTTGAAACTAATAGAATGGGCCACAATTTTCAATTTCTACTTAAGGTTTTATAGATATCTCTCTAGCCACCAATGTCATCTAAGCAAGTAACACTCTCTAGAAAAATTTTGGCCATGGTTTTACCTCTAAGCGATAGCTCTTAGTTTTCCTCATGGGTGGGAACTACTCAATCAGGAAGGGGCTGTTGCTCATTTCACTGGTGTGTCCTCTCAATGGGCCAACTACTTTAGGGTTTCTATGGTTCTCCTCACAATGATTTTTAGGGATTTTACCCAAGCACTTCCCATAGTTATGTAGACATGTTATTTTTACCTTGATCCAAAATAGATTATTATGATGTAGAATAGAGTTATACAGTAGAAAAAAGTTAAGAATTTTTGAGAAAAATACTATAAAGGAATTATACAGTAGAATAGAGTTTAGAATTTATATAAAAAAAATTTATCCCTAGCAATCACTCTAATACTAGATGAGAATATCCTTCTTGAAAACATTAGCAAAAAATTACAAATACATGAAATAAACTATGAAATTAGCAATAAATTAACTCAAATAAGTTGAATTGAATCACAATGGTTGAATTATAGAATCGTTGGCCTCTTCAATGGGACAACCTCCTTTGACAAACTCAATATAATAAATTCATGGATGCCTTCTTTGGCCTTAACACTTACTTATATACTATGTCTAATATAAGCAACTACTACTTCCCCTATATGTGGGATAAAACAAAATTCTCATAAGATGACTTATAAATAATATGCATCCATAAAAACTATTGTGCTAATAAAATAAAGAGAATGGGTAGCATGGGTTCCTAACACTTTGATATCTCTACAGATTTCAACCTTATCATCAAATCACTCACCTCTATGGCATAGGCTAAGGGTGAGTTTAACTTTGATTTTGTATGTAGGTGTCATTTTGTTGTCCATACATGCAGAACTAGGTTTTTGAATGATCAAATTTATGATATGTTTAAGTGAGCATTGAGGAAGGAGGTTCACCTTGAAGTCCTTAAGTGTAAGCCCACCTTGTATGATGAAGCTATTAATTCATGTCTATATATTTAAATATTTAAGGTGCATGTAGGCATGTGGCCTATGCCAACATAAACATCATCCTTTTCATGTGATTAGAACTATAATATGATTGATGATGGTGTCACTAATTCTCCTCCTAAGAAGGAAATTTGTGAGGTGAATGCTTTGAGCAAGAAGTTAAATAAAAAGAAGGATTCTGAATCAATCACAAAAAACAATTGATGGTATTTCTTAATGACTTTTCCAAGTTTTGTAATTTCCATTAGATGAGGGGGTATGATGATGCCAATTATGCCACCCAAAATTTTGGTCTAGAAACCTCACCTACATCTCAGATTTCTCCTTTTACAAAATAAAACTATAAATTAAATGTGTTTAAGGAGCCTCTACCTGACCATGACAAGGAGAAAAAGAAGAAATCAAAGGCTAAGGCCCTTCATTCTCCTTTTTTATCTTCCACCTCTTCTACCTCCTCTTCCTAGGCTGACCCCAAAGGGAAATATAAGCATGAGAGTAGAAAGGTCATTATTTCTATTTAAATAGCCTCTACTAAGTATGAATGTTTTTTCAACATGCTCTCAGGTTAGGTCACTAACCCTATTGGAGAGACTAGTGATGTGATGCCTCCTATTTAGCCCACAAGGTCAAGGAATCCCAAAGTCAGATTTAAATTTTGGCATAACATCCCTCTTAGGCTAGATAGCATCCTTATTCCATCACAAATAATTCATAGGGCATCTTGATTGGGATATCCATTTAAACCTTCTTCACCTTTACCCTAAGTAAAGGTGTCTTGTGTTTGATGAGCTTGGTCCATCTCATGAGTGTTTGTTGTGGGATGATGTTGAAGTTTTGTTATACTCTGATGCATCTGAGCACCCTCATTCTCCCATCTTATCTTTTTATCCTACCTCTTTTCTAGATCCTTTGATTCTTACAAAGAGGGATTGGTTCCATAGATATATTGGGACCCCCATTGATGACTGTCACATTAAGTAGTACATTATTGATGGAGTTACATTGAATATCATGCCCTTGCATGTGTTCAATGAGCTTGGGATCAATTAGAAGAAACTCTCTGATTCTCACCATAAATGTGTTGGTTTAAACAATAACATATTGGCTTCAATGGGGAATGTGAAGCTCTAGGTCAAGTTTAGCCCTAATATAGTCATGATCAAGTTTTATGTGTTAGATTTGGATCTTTCATACAACATGATTCTTGACCATCCTTGAACCACTCCTATATAGGCTATCATGTCAACCACATTTCACATGGTTTAATTCATACATGAAGGTGAGTTTCATACTATGGAGGGTAACATAGACTGCTAGGCATTTCTCTATATAAGGATGAAGTACTCAGGTGAGACTTTGGCTATCTCCTCACGGGGCTTTGTGGATTTCCACACACCCCTTATTTCTGAGTCTCATTTTCTTAAGGGTGAATGTTTTGATCCAAATAAGTACAAATCAATGTTCATCCCTTTAGAGTCTAACATGTGATGGATAACTCCATATTCAGCTCCATGATGTTAGGCCAACTCTTCTTTACTTGGAGACCTCTTTCAAAACATCTCCCTAGATGTTGAGTTCCCCTTCACATTGTACTTTTCCCATTAGAGTATAGTCTCTCTCAATGTGTCTCCCAATGAGACCACTCGATTAGCTAAGTTTGATATCAAGTATTATTTCATTCATGTTACTACATAAAACATGTTCAAGGAGAGAAAGGATTACACCAAGATCATGTAAGCTTGTCATAAGTACCATTCTTGTAGATCTCTCTTACCAAAGGCCCAAACCTTGGCATTCTCATCATGAACATCCTCATGGTTGAACCTAAGGTGTTAAATCAATATCTCCCTTCTAAACCTGAATGTTTTGAAGAAGGAAATGCTATGGATGTTTAAGAATATGTGGATGTCAACCTTGGCATTTTAGCAAGACCAAAGATCATAAAGATTAGTGTTAGCCTTGATCCATAGGAATGAGATGTCTTAGTTGCCTTCTTGTGAAATTTTTTGGATGTATTCACTTGGGAATACACCTATATGAAGGTCATGGATCCTAACAACATTATCCATAGCCTCGTTATGGATGATAGGACCCAGCCTATTTGCCATAAGTAATGACCAATGGCAGTTAAAGTCTCCTAATTAGTCAAGGTTGAGATTGAAAATCTCATCCAAGTTAGTTTCATCTAAGCTATTGACTACCCATAATGGGTTTCCAAAATCATTCCTATTCTTAAGAAGAATGGAGCAGTTTGTATTTACATTGACTTTTGGGATCTCAATATGGCTTGTCTAAAGGATAAATTTCCTACTCCTTTGATCAACCAAATTGTGAATTATAAATTTGGTTTTGAGATCATGTCCCTCATAAACGTATTCTTAAGATACAATCAAATCTAGATTACACCCAAAGACTAGCACAAGATGACATTCAATACCCCTTGGGGTACCTTCTATTATGCATTCATGTCTTTCAGTCTGAAGAATGATGAGGCCATGTATCAACATATCATGACCCACATTTTTTATGATCTTATCCATAAGATTATTGAATGCTATGTTGATGATCTCCTCGATAAATATTATAAGCAAGATGAGCATGTATGAGACCTTAGGGTCATTTTTGAGCCTCTTAAAGAGTATCACATTAGCCTTAACCTTGAGAAGTGCATTTTTAGCATATTCATTGGAATGATTTTTGGCTTCCTTATTTTAGAAAGGCACATTGAGGTGAATCCCAAGAAGATCAAGATGATCCTTGAGATGATTCCCCCACATAACCTCATTTAGTTATAGTCCTTCTTAAAAAGGCTAAAATTTATTAGACAATTCCTAGAGGAGTATGCTGACAATTCCATACCCCTCACATGTCTCCTACATAAAAACATGTTATTTTTGTGGTTTGTTAAAGTCCAAATGGATTTTAAATAATTGAAGCACATGCTTCATAATCCTCCCATCTTGATGACACCCATTAAGGGTTGTAATTTCATCTTTTACACCTCTATCACTGATCTTTCCATTAAGGACATATTGTGTCAAAAGGATGACACTTGAAGAGAAATATTTGTTTACTACATCTCTCACATGCTAGTTGGCCTTGAGCTAAACTACTCTTTTATTGAGTAGTAGTACCTCTCCCTCACCTTTGCTATGAAGAAGTTAAGACATTACATGTTTGGTTAAACCACCAATTTGATTATCCAATCTGATTCTCTCTATTACTTGCTCAGTAAGACACATCTTGCTGGTTGGACTTCAAGGTGGATCATGCTTCTTCAAGAGTTTGACCTCCACATTACTAACCAAAAGTCCACCAAGGGTCTAGCTAGTCTATAACTAGTTGATGATGTCTTTCTTGATGAGATGGTCTACTCAATCGACCATGTTGATGTCTCCAAATGTGATTGGTATCAAGATATTATCTAATACCTTGAGACTTAGTCTTATCGTATTGACATTCCTTCATAAGAATGTTATCAGATCCGTAAGCTTATCATTCACTATGTCATCATCGATGGCATATTTTTCAAGAGGGGTATATATGGTGTGTTGATACATCACCTCACCCTCAAGGATATTCCTCTCATGTTGGATGAGTCTCATGGGAGTGTTTGCAATGGCCACCTAAGAGGGCAACCCACTGCTTAATGTAAATATGGGATACTACTAGGCCACTCTTGTTAAGGATGTTGTCCAATACGCTAAGAAGTGTAAGATGTGCCAAGTCACTGGGGATGCCATCAATACCCTTGTAGGCCTCTTACATTCTATTTTAGCCCCTTTGCCCCTTTTGGTTTGGGATTTTTAATTTTTCAATGAGTTCAAGCATACCTCTTCTAATGGCCATCATTGGTTCATCACTGCCACTAACTATTTCATTAAGTGGGTTGAGGTCATACCTCTTAGTGACATGTGTGTGAAGAACATTACCAAGTTTGTCTTAAACTAGCTCATTTGTAGGTTTGGGGTCCCCACTACGATTATGGCCAATAATTTCCCAAGCTTCTAAAACCCCAAGATGTGTGAGCTCATTGAACACTTTGGGTTCAAGATCCATTTCTCCTCCATCCATTACCCCTAAAGAAATCGGCAAGTAGAATCTTCAAATAAAAATTTAAAGAGGATGCTTCTCTATACCATTTTCTAGTCCAAGAGGGACTGGTATCTCATGCTTTATTACCATTTGGGCCTATCAGACTAGTTTTTGCATGGCCATAAGGGCAACCCCATACTCTCTCATGTATGGCTCCAAGGATGTTATTCTTTTAGAGGTCTTAATCCCTTCGTTATAGGTTAAAACTTTTGGATTTCTTTCTGATGAAGAAGAATGCACCACTCACTTCATTGAGATTGAGCAGTTAGATGATCGATGCCTATCCACTCTTGAGCATAATCATGCTTACTAGTGTTCTTAACACCACCAATTCAAGAAATTGGTGCACCCTCATCTGTTCAAGGTAGGTGATGTGGTCCTCATTTTTGACAAAGAGAACTATAAGAAGGGAAAAGTTTTAGATAAGTGGTTTGGTCACTTTGTTATCATTGCCTCACTAAAGAATAGGGATTATCATCTCTTGACCCTTGAAGGTGATCCCTTGTATAACCTGATCAATGGGTTCTTCCTTAAGACATTTCATGTATATGGCCCACGTGGCCCTCTACGAAAGTTGCCTATAGTTGTAAGGTGAACCTTTCATCTCTTATAACACCACTAACCTTTGTGTCACTTATATATGTGTGTGCATGTGGGTTCTTTATTATAATTTCTTACTATCTAATCACATATATCTAGTAGTCTATATCAGTTGAAATAAACACATCACACATAAATTCATATACACACATATGCTAATAATGATAAATAGTAATATACATATCACAAAAAATATATGATTTTTTTATGTAGGTATATCACATAGCTTCCTCTGAGTAGGGGCCCGTATTCCCCAAAAATACCACATGCATGGCTATACATATGATGTTATCCTAGTCAACCTATTGACTAGGCCCTATCTATGGTAATTATGCTTTCAATAGAGACATGGATCTCTGCCTAACGACTAGTTGAGCCATAGCCTACTCTAGGGCCACTAGTTGGTCTACCCCATCTCTAGGCTTGTCCACTCCTCTAATATGCTCTCAAGATAACTTAGCCTTTAGTCAATCTATCTTTACTTCTTCTCTAGCTAGTCATGCCTTAGCTCATGTTGTAGCTATCTCATGATGTGTTGTAGATATCTATAGTCATGTTACGTATTCCTCATGTCATGTTAACTCTACCTCTAGATATGGTATCTAGTATCATGCCCTTTCTAGCTTGAGTGAGGCTTTTGTACTCACCCACCATAAGTGACTATGTGGCTCTAGCCCCACTAGTAGATGTAACACCCACTCTGTCAGTCATGTCATTACCACATTAGGGAATAACTCCCTTATTAGTAGGTCTACCTAGGGTCTAATTTAGCTAGGATAGTCTCCTACACACACACAAAGCACATATATTAGCCACATATTGACTCTCACTAAGGATGAGTACAAAGATAAAGTGTTATCTAGTAAATACACGTATCTTACTTGGTAGTGTCAATGGCATTTATGGCCCTATGACATGTCATGCTCTTCTTGGTGGTGGTGGTTCTCACTATGGTAACCTCTCTCTACCACTAACCCTCTCAATCTATCTTGGATACCTATCATACTCATCCCTAGATAGCTTTGACTATGCCTGTCTCTCCTTCATCACCAGAGCCTGTCTCCCTAGCTGATGTTATAACCCTTATGGACCTCAAAGCTCCTTCTATCCCACATAGGTCTCAACCCCTACATCCTCAAGCCACACCATAAATCTATAGGGATCAAGGATGTAGGTGCCTACTACATTTATATCTAAGGTGGTTCACAAAGTCCTAACCCTATCTATGAACTGTAAATGCCATGCAATGCCCTCCTCTAGTGTAAGGTGTGTATCATCACCCCATGGTGTATTTCGCCATGTGAATGGGAGATTATTATAAGCCCAGGACATGAGTAAGTTGGGTTATGTCAACTCACCCCACCTTGTGCACCATATGTGATCTAACTATTAGTATAGTCCTATAGACACCAAAATTATGTCACACATGTGCATTACTCCTTGTGTCGAAACCCACCTTGAGCCCCTTTTAATAATTAGTCTTCTTAACCCATGTTTTCGCCCCTCACACATTTAATTAATTTAAAATATTTAATTAAGTTAATTAAAAATTACTTATGCCACCTTATTTTCCCACCTCATCCAAAGACTAATTCTTACCCTCTAAGTCACCTTAAGACTTAGTCCCCTAATCCTAACTACCCATGACTTATTCTCACCCCTAACCTAAATTCCTAACTAAATACATCCTTCTTAACCTCGCATTTCTACCATTTCCTAATGGATACCACACTTGGTAGGAAAAGGAACAAAAAATAGGCTAAATATAGCCCTTTTAACTATTCTCATGCCAACAATGTTGGTCAACCCATGACCGACGTCAATTACTTAAGACAAATTCCAAGCTAATGTTCAAGTCAATAGAAATTAGAAAAATCAATCATTCACATACAAGTTTTTGACATTCAAATTTATACATATAGGCTTACCATTACTATATGTTAGGATTGTGGAGCTAAAAGCTTCACTGATGCAAACAGGAGAGGAGGTTGCTGAAGGTTGCTGAGTTGCAGAAGAAGTTGGGGTCGGTCTGATCAGCCGACGTCGGCGGTATAGCACAGAGAAGCAACCGACGTCGGTCATATATCGGCCGACGTCGGTCACCTCCAGGCGGACAGGGACCGGCGTCGGTCGCCTGTGTAGTTCGACTGCGAGTCAATTACGGGCAGTGAGCTAACGAAGCAAGAGTTTGCATGATGAGTGCTAATTTTAGACTCATAGCTGCGGATCTAATTATTGTAATTAGATGTCTAATCATTGTTTGGATGAGATCTATATAATAGACTCATGGTTGTATTGTAAAGGTGTGCTAGGGAGTAAGAGAGCATAATTATAAGCTCCTTCTGTGTGTGAGGTAGAGCTATGGTGCGTTCCTCCTAGTGCCACAGTACCAGGTGTGTTGGTGCTGGATTGGAGAGCCAGCTGGGTTCTTCAATAAGTAAGATCGTTGATCTGCAGGTGTATGTGTGTGCAAGGTCGAGGTTCATAGGTGATTGGAACCATTGCTTGATTTGTAGGTGTGCAAGGTCATACAGACAGCAACACAACAGGGAGCAGTATCAGGCATGATCTACTTGGAGTACAGGTGTGTACTCGGATAGAGCAAGAGGAAGGCAAGGGAGTTCCTTCCATAAGTATGGTCTGTTGAATTGCAGGTTGTTGCAGGTTCATGGGAGATCTACTTGAAGTACCTTGAATACTTGTGGAGCACGTGGAGTGCTTGTGGAGTGCGTGGAGCACTTGTGGTGTGCGTGGAGCACGGGAGGTGAACACCAACTCTGTATTTGAGTTGGGTGTTGGGACCTGTGAGAGGGAGAGCTTTGGAGAGAAGAATTACTGTTCACTTGAGGCGTGGGAAACCTCTGTAAGGTGGTGGAGAAGAAGTGGCATCTTCTTTATTGTATTCTTTTCTGTATAAAGTGTTAATACAATTTGGTATTGTCTCTCATATGCTGTGTTATTCTGAATTCTAGTTACTTGGTGAATCTGGTTAATTTCCGCATATTAAGTTGCTTGGTATTAGTAATCAAATTGTGTGCTTCCGGTGTACATCCTCTCCCAACAAGTGGTATCAGAGCATGTTTGTTGTTCTAGATCCCCAACAAGTGGTATCAGAGCCTTGGTTGTAGGTTCTTGAGCTTGATACCAACAGGTGGTATCTGAGCTGAGGTTGGAGGAAGCAGGTTTTGTGTTTGGTTACAGGTCACTCTCAGGGGTTTCTGATCGAGTGGGAGTAGAGCAACTGCAGATCAAAGTAAGCTAAGAATGGAGGAGTTGAAAAGCACAGATGGTCACTCACGGTCCTATGGAAAGAAAGAGCAGGTAAAAGATTATTGTTGGTTGGTAACAGATCAGCATGAAGAAACTGAAGATACAGATGTAGCAGGTGTTGTTGCACAGGATGTGTTTGCAGGTTTCTTGGATAAAGTTGAATCTTGGATAAAAGATTCGGTTGCCTCTTTCCATGCAGTTCCAGGTAGAGGAGCTGGTAAGCCTTGCCAAAGGATTGGCAAAGGGGAAGTGAAGCTGAAATTGCAGGCGGCCAACACACAGGTGTTGATGAAGGTCATGCAGGTCCCAGGTTTGGAGATATGGCTAATTTCTTCAGAAAGATTGGGTGATGAGAGATGCACAAGAACTCTCACAGCGGATGCACTTGAATTAGCTGGTGGTAAGAAAACAGGTATCCTTTATCTACTTGTTTATATTACTGATTCTTCTTTTGTTGCGGAGATGTGGCTTCGTAGGCTTGGTCACATGAGCAGGAAGGAGATGCATGTTCTTAAGCGGAAGACAGATATATTTGACAGGCTTAAGAACTGGAAAGCCTTGGTGTTTATGGAGGAGATGGCGGACAGAACCCAGTGGATATGGCTGGATACTTCTGAGCAGGGCAGTTTGGACATGTGTTTTGATTCAAAGAAGCTCGCGGGTAAAAAGTCATCACTCACAGGTAAACACAGGTATCGATGTCGGTCAGGAGGAACCGGCGTCGAACAGACAGATGCCGATGTCGGTCATGTGCAGACCGAAGCCGGTGATGTCGGGCAGGGTAAGACCGATGTCGGTCATGGGACCGACGTCGGCAGTATTTAAGACCGATGTCGGTTAGGATAACCGACGTCGGCAGCAGGGACACCAGCGCAGGCAGGTTGGTAGTCAGGTACAGATGCATGAAACCGACGTCGGTCGGATGCAGACTGTGGAGTGACTGAGGTCGGTCACTGTAATGAATTTTGGGTGGACAGCATGTTGTCAAGGAGTCTCAAACACCCATACGGAGGACTGAAGGCGTAAGTAGGCCCTCAAATTCGTTGTTCCTCTTCTTCATACTTGTTGCTGATTGTAGAGCAGGAAGGATCCAGGAAACAGGTGTGAGTGTGGCATGGATGAGGATGTGATTCTTTGGAGGAGAACCAAACAGGTGTGTTTTGGTAGAGATGCCAGCAGGTATGAAAGCACAGATACGAATGGATACCTTAGTAGAAGAATGGAGAGAATGGATACATGAGACGGAAGATCAGGTATATGATCTTGTGGAGCTGCAGGACAGTGTTACAGGTTTTGACAGGTGGAGGACGGAGCATGGCTTCAGTCAATGTTAGGGTAACTACTGTGGTTTGTCTTACCAGGGGGATGATGAGTCATGACATCATTCTGTTGCTATGTGTGGATAGTATGCTAGCTAGCAGGGGTGTACATACAGGGTTTTGCTGAGCTAAGGGTAAGATTAGTTCAGTGGCATGTCATGAGGAGTTTGGAGCAGCGAAATTCTTTGACATGGGAGGCATGGAGATCACAGGTTGATTTTGTCTCGAGTGGGAGCTGATGTGAATCAGGTGTTGGCGAGGTTCGGGATGCAGAACCGGAGCACACTAAGGGCTGGACAGGTACAGTGTCTGAAATCACATGAGGTCTGGTATAGACCTGAGTATTCCCATGCAGTGGGAGCTGTCAGAGAGTTAGGAGCCAATTCGGGGAAGTGGATTCTCAGGTTTTCTGAGAGGGACCGGCAGCAGGTGTTGCTATGCAGGGTCAGGACTTCACTACAGGGGTTGTAGGTTCGGATGTGGCAGGTTACTCGGATGACAGGTGGTTCACCACGGGATGTGTGGTGGGTTGTCTTCAGGTGGGAGCTTGAAGAGGGATACAAACCAGGAAACAGATTAGACAAAGTACAAGTACAGGTACATTGCAGCTGTTTATCTCCAAGTGGGAGATTGTTAGGATTGTGGAGCTAAAAGCTTCACTGATGCAAACAGGAGAGGAGGTTGCTGAAGGTTGCTGAGTTGCAGAAGAAGTTGGGGTCGGTCTGATCAGCCGACGTCGGCGGTATAGCACAGAGAAGCAACCGATGTCGGTCATATATCGGCCGATGTCGGTCACCTCCAGGCGGACAGGGACCGGCGTCGGTCGCCTGTGTAGTTCGACTGCGAGTCAATTACGGGCAGTGAGCTAACGAAGCAAGAGTTTGCATGATGAGTGCTAATTTTAGACTCATAGCTGCGGATCTAATTATTGTAATTAGATGTCTAATCATTGTTTGGATGAGATCTATATAATAGACTCATGGTTGTATTGTAAAGGTGTGCTAGGGAGTAAGAGAGCATAATTATAAGCTCATTTTGTGTGTGAGGTAGAGCTATGGTGCGTTCCTCCTAGTGCCACAGTACCAGGTGTGTTGGTGCTGGATTGGAGAGCCAGCTGGGTTCTTCAATAAGTAAGATCGTTGATCTGCAGGTGTATGTGTGTGCAAGGTCGAGGTTCACAGGTGATTGGAACCATTGCTTGATTTGCAGGTGTGCAAGGTCATACAGACAACAACACAACAGGGAGCAGTATCAGGCATGATCTACTTGGAGTACAGGTGTGTACTCGGATAGAGCAAGAGGAAGGCAAGGGAGTTCCTTCCATAAGTATGGTCTATTGAATTGCAGGTTGTTGCAGGTTCATGGGAGATCTACTTGAAGTACCTTGAGTACTTGTGGAGCACGTGGAGTGCTTGTGGAGTGCGTGGAGCACTTGTGGTGTGCGTGGAGCACGGGAGGTGAACACCAACTCTGTATTTGAGTTGGGTGTTGGGACCTGTGAGAGGGAGAGCTTTGGAGAGAAGAATTACTGTTCACTTGAGGCGTGGGAAACCTCTGTAAGGTGGTGGAGAAGAAGTGGCATCTTCTTTATTGTATTCTTTTCTGTATAAAGTGTTAATACAATTTGGTATTGTCTCTCATATGCTGTGTTATTCTGAATTCTAGTTACTTGGTGAATCTGGTTAATTTCCGCATATTAAGTTGCTTGGTATTAGTAATCAAATTGTGTGCTTCCGGTGTACATCCTCTCCCAACAAGTGGTATCAGAGCATGTTTGTTGTTCTAGATCCCCAACACTATACACAAATTAGTCCAGATTAGAAACTAATATAATACACAGAGCTTAGATTCTTTTGAATTAGTAGCACATGCTTGTCTTTCCTATTCACCTATTTCTTCAACATGCCTCATTAGAGCCATCTATCTAGCACTCACAATTCATCCATTTCACTAGCTAAGTATATCTCTATGTTTTATAATTCCTTTAAATAGTCATTTTAAAATTACTTTACATTATACTATTTATCATTTTACGAACATCTTGACTCTCCCTACACAAGAGTTGTAAAACTCCTCTTATTTCCCTTTGCTTCAAACATACTAGCCCTCTATCTAGACCCACTTGAGTCTTATCCACTCCCTTAAAACTCTTCCCAACCTCATAAACCTGACCAACATCTACCTCCTAGCTCAAAAAAGTCTCTTGTAGCCTCTTGAGAACCTACTACCCCTACCGACATCAGTCACATAATCGACATCAGTCATTATCTCCTTACTGACATCGGTAGCCTAACCGATGTCGATGACTATGTATTTCCACTAACTTCTCTAAGCTTGCTTAAACAACTTCCAAAACACCAATAACTCACATTACCTACATTGTGTCACTCTCTATTGTAGTCAAACTACAAGAATGGTATGAACATCTCTCTCTTACTCTCTCTTTTATTTTGTTATTCATTACCATTTTGTTTCAAAAATTAGACTATCATCCCTAAGGAATTTTAACACTTCTAGGAACAAGCATGTAGCTTAACAACCCACTGATATATCTAATAACATATATTTTTGGTGGTAGTGCTTTCTTATTCATAGGTAGTCCTCCCTAGCCAAAGAGAAGTGTTCAACATCATGTAGATATGACACACAACCAATCAGGGTTCTCTCTAATCTCTAATCCCTAACCTTCATCTTTGTTTCTCCTTAAACATCAAATAGATTCAAAATTTAGTGAAATAATTCCACCCAAGATATATTGACCCTAGACATATCTATGTCCTCCCTCTATGTGTTAGACAAATCCTATCCAAGATAGTGGTAGTTACCCTATACTCTAGTTGGCATAGAGCCTCCCAACCACAGTGCCTGCTATCACTATCCTAATTGGTAGTACCCTTGGTGATCGTTGTGTGATATATACTCTATGTTTTTTTCACTAAGGGTGGGGTCCCACCAAGTAGAGTTAGGCTACATCTATATCATGTACCTATAGTAGCTCTATCTCTCTACTTGTAGGCTCCACTTTATAGTTCTATAGATGTCCTTAATGTTCAAGATGACCTCTAGATTAGGCCCTAACTAGAACACATGTTTCTCTAGTACCCATGTGGTCACCAAGACATTCACCAAGTCATTGGGATAACATAATGAGGGCATGTGTACTAATATCTAAATTCTTGCACTTTGTATGTGATCCTAGTCCTTCATAAGTAGATCATCTACCTATTTGGCTAACCATGATGAGACTCTCTCCAAATTGGTCACCTCACATGGTCTATCTCTTTGTAGTAGTTTCTCCCTCACCTCTAAAGCCTCTCCCTCCTCTAGTGGGATAACTCCTCCACATGTCTTCACAAGTAAGCAACAGGTAAATGGATTAGTCTACTAGTCATGAAATGAGCAATATCAAAAAAAAAACATCTTTTTTATTTATCTAGATTGTTTCCCTTAGGGCTCCCCATTTCTCAGTCCACAAGCCATAGTTTGAGTTCTCATTGATCCCATTTTCTTCATCTTAGCAAGACTATCATTTTGACTCCTTGTTTTTCTTGATTCATCCACTGAATCATTACGAATGAGTCAAAATGTATTTAGGGCCTCCCAAACCCCAAAAATGAATAAAATTTGTAAACATTTTGCTCATAAGACTTACCTAGACCATCTGGTGCATTTATGGTGTGCTCCCACATCCTCATTTGCTCTGTTTGGGATTTAGTGGCTTATGGGCTCTCTTTTGGATCTCTCAGAGTGAAAAAAAGAGTGAAAATAACTTATTTTTTACTCATTTTCCCTCTTTTTGGTCCTTTTTCTTACTTTTTGTGGGCCCTTTTTGGGTGGGTTTCCCCTTTTTGCATTCTAAACCATGAAACATCCATCTTATAGGTTTTGGCATGTTCTAAGCGCATTGACAACCTATAGTTTTTAATTTAGGGCTTCATTGGGCCCACTCTAGCCCTATTTTGGTCCCTGAAACCCATTTCAAGTCCCTATTGACCTCCCAAGACCATACCTCATCTCATGGGTACCCAAGGATAGAAGTTGCTTGTTGTAATTATTTTAATTAGTTATTTATCTAGTTTTTTGAAGTCAATCCATTATAACTTCCTCTCTCTCCTTTTCATTAAGGTTGCAAGTAGGGATGTTAGCTAGTTGTAATGGTTCAAGACTTACTTTGGTCTTGCTGACTAGTCTTCATCTTATCCAAACTTCCTCCCACTTTTCCTTGTTACCTCTTATCATGGTTGGTATTGATTAATTTATTTGGTTATGGCTCAATTTCATTATTTATATCCCTCATACAACTTACCTATATTGCCTTACTTTGAGATTACCTTTCTATAGTTGCTAGTCTTGTGTCCTTGACCCCCTTTATGGTGCACCTCTCAATGGTGATTCACATAGATGGCAGTAGTCAGGGCAACCCAAGACCTCCAGCTATAGGATTAGTTTATTGATGATCCATGGGGCAATGAGCTTGTTACAGCTAGTTTATTCCTTACTAATGAGATAAATAATGTTACTTTGTATCATGATATCATTGGTGCTTTAACTAATGCCCATGAGTTAGATATGCTCTTGGATCACTCTTAGTCATGTCTCAAATCACTAGTGTTTGGGCCATCCTTAGATCTAAGTTAATCCCCCTCTTTGAGGTGACATATGATTTGCTTTCTTTCTTCAAGGACATCTAGTACACCCATATCCCTCATAGGGAGAACACTAGGGCTGATGCCTTAGTGAATGTCATTTTAGATAGTATGATTTGATTTGATATCACTTATATCCCTTCTCATAGGATTTTTAGCTGGAGTTGGATTTTGGATTACACAACTTTTGCACTCTCACTCATGGATCACATCATCTACTTCTTCCACCGCCATCCTTATCTGGTAAGTGTAGGTAATGTTCTATTTTATATTTTTAGTTATTGATTTCCTTATCTTGTGTGTGGCTTCTAGGTACTAAAAAACACTCCTTGTTCATTTTAGCACTGACTACTATACCTCACATGGCATATGAAATCATACTTCCCATGACCCCACTCCTTTCTATTATTACACATTAGTTCACATATAAACTACCAATCCTAGTTATCCCATTTGAAGACATTATCCACTCACTTGGACCTTTACCACATGATATTCTTATCCCATACACATCCTCAATCCATCTTGGTCCTTTCTCATGCTAGATAGGCTCTTTAGGGACCCTATCAGGCCGTTTCAGAAGCTTGTTGACCACCCTAGGTGGCCTCGAAGCCTAGGACATGGCTTAGTGAGAAACCCATGGCCTAGGCCACATGTTTCCTTCAAAAAAAATCCATGGCTTAGGCCATATATTAGGTAGAATGCATGAAAAAGTACCCTATTTAGGCTCGAATGGCTAGAAATGACTACTTTGTGGCTGGTTGGTAGGTTAGGGTTGATATATATGCCTTTTTACTATTTCATTTGAGTCTTCTTATTTGATCTATCTCCTACATTCTTAATCTTATCTTCCCAATTTATCATCACACTCAAATTTTGGCTACCTTCTTAAATCTCTCTTGGCTCTTTCTTGGCACACTTAGCTTTTATTGTGATAGGGGATGCCCTACCATACTGCATCTTATCTTAGAAATTCACATTGCTCTCTATAGTGTTCTTGAAGCTTGTGGTTTTTTATTTTCTCCCTCAAGACTCCATCTCACCTATTCTTGTGCTCCTTACATTGTCTCTCTCACTGATTGGCAACTTCTCCTTCACCTCTTCCATAACATTTGGATTTTAGTCTGGACATAACTCACACACAACCTAATCCTCTTCCTCTCTTACTTCATAGCTTAGATAATCAGTTGGTAGAAAATTTTCACATTCCTTTTGAGTTTGATATGAGTGCACTTTGCTATGCAAAGTGAATTTATTATTTATTTGTAATAGTATACATGTTAGGGTTTGATTTGTTTTAGTGATTTAAATTGATTAGTGCACTATTTAGAATATTTTCTAAAGTTCATGCATTTGTATGTGGTTAATAATACTTTCATTGCTTGAAATATACTCCATTACATTTTATACTCTCTTTTAGAAACATTTCTCATTACATAGTAGGATCCTACATACTCAAAATAATCTATACAACTCACATAAACATTCTCTCTCTCTCTATCTCTCTTGCTAAACTAGAAAATTGCATTATTAGAGAACAATAGTGTTGAAAGTAAATGTTGACCAATTTTTCCCACGGGCAAAATTTTGGTTAACTTCCCCCACTTTGTTGTTTAAAACCAGTCATTTCTAGGTTGCAAGTTCAATTCCAGTGTTTCTCTGCTTGGTTCAAGCCAAAAGGTTCATTGCTTAGTTCAAAATATTTCAATGTAATACCATTGAACCTCTGACCAAAATTTTGGTTCAGCGGTCTAGGTTCAATGTACTTGGTTCATCCATCGCTCAGTTCAAGCATCTTGGTTTAGCAATGTTGAACCGTCGTACCATTGAACTGTTGAACCATTTTTGGGTTCAACGGGTTTAGTTCAATGGGTTTTGGTTCAAAAGGTAGACGTTCATTAGCCTAGTTCATTGGTTCAACTTTTGGTTCATCAGCCTAGTTCAAATGCCCTAATGGAGGGTTGGCACTTCAATGAAGAGGATCCAGGTAGTTTCATTTTGGTTCGGGGTCCAAGGTTCAATTCATTTTGGTTTGAAGTCCCAAGTTCAAATGAGTTCAACAAATTTTAACCAAGTCATGAATTCCTTCGAGCATGGCTTATCACATAAATGCATTGGGTTGGTCCAGGTCACTTATCAAATGAAAGCAAAAGGGGTCGGGTAGCTCTAAGGCAAGAGGTGGGTGGAATTTCTGTAGACTTTTTGTCTGCATGAAATGTTTGCAGACAAAATTCCATGGGATAACAAAGCAACGAGCCCGAGATGAATTTCCACAGACTTTTTATCCACGGGAAAACATCTACGGGAAACACAAAGGCCCGGCAGGTAGTCTACGCAATAAGCAAAGTGATCTACCAAAGTTTACATGGAGCAGCCAAAGTGCCTGGAAGGTGATGGAGACAAAGCAGTCCGAAGAGCCAAGCAACTGTCCAAGGCAAACAAGGGGCCTGCGCATGTCCAGTCTAAGGCAAGCTGCGAAGAAGTTATGAAGGCCCAGTAAGATCAGGTAGGCAAAGGGACTTTTTAAAGGGCCGAAGGGAAGGTGCCAGGAAATAACAAGGAAAAGCAAGCCAGAGAAGCCAACAAGGATGAGGACGTCCTAAGAGCCATCAAAGTCAATGAAAGAAGGTGGCTAGTTGTTTTTTTTTAAAAAGGAAAGGGAGTGTTGATCAGAATTTGCCCAAATTGCAGCGACCTGCTAAGATATTCGCCCCTGGGGGCCAGATGAGCCAGATAAGACAAAACAAAGAAAAGACAAGTGACCAGCATGGTTCCAGCAGAAGGATGATGTTAGCAATAGTGCTTTTCTTCTTCCTAATAGGATGCGACATGCCCACTTGCAAGGAAAAAGTGCCAATGAGTCTCCTTGTTGCTTTTCTATATACATTGTGAATTGTTCATTTGTAATCATCTTTTTCATAGTTTAGTCAGGCACAACCCTACTAAAAATTATGCCTAAATCGAATAAAGATAGTTTTTTACCTCTTTTTGGATGGATATTCTGTGTATGTTCTGAGTGTTTGAGTTGTGTCCAGTCATTGTCTTTTGATGCTCTCACAAGTTCAGCACCAACACACCAGCTATCTACAAGGTGCCATTTTATGTAGCTGATAGGAGTAGAGTTCTATTTGAAGGTATAAAATAGAGGAAGTCATTTACAGTATGTATTTCATAGCATCTTGGTGAGTCCCTATTCTTGTGTTTTCCATAAGAACCTCCCTGTCATTTTCCTGCAGCCTGGTCTTTCTGCCAAGTCTGAGTGTATGTTTGTTGTTTTGTTTGATCTTGAGTGTGGAGGTGGGAAGGTCATTTCATTTTTGGTGTATAACCTCTTTAGAGTAGGCTTGTTTTTTCCTGCATCTCTCTCCCTTTTCATCCCCCCTTTATATTATACCTATATATATATGTGTGTGTGTGTGTGTGTGTGTGTGTGTGTATGTGTGTGTCTGTGTTTGCACTTGCTAAAACAAACAATGATACATCAAAGGGAGCTAGCCCTTATCTAGAGACTCTCCTCCTACTTCACCATCCCATAGGTGAGAGAGGAGTTTCCATGTTGTAAGGAGAAGGTAGGAACTAGTTTTCCTGTCACTGGGTGCAATTTCTTATGTCAACAGTTCTGGCACGCCTGGTGGGACCACAAGTTTTTTACTCAGTAAAGTTTCAAGGTTAGTCACTACTCTTGTTACAGTAGGAAAACCACCAATACAGCACCGTGCATGTTAATAGTTTTGGCACACCCGGTGGGACCCAAGTTTTCAACGAAGTAAAGTTTCAGGATTGATGCTAGTCTTGTTATAGCAAATCAAATTTCTTCAGCATCTAGTGACTTTGAATTAAATCTGTTAGTTAAGCAGCCTGGTGCCATTAGAAATCATCCATTTCTTGTATGTATATTTACTTTGCTCAAAATCATGGGTCTTGTTTTCCTTCACATGAATATAATCAGGCTCCAAATATTTATGCATTTCCCCCAAGTAGCTCTCCTAGTTGACCTACAACTATAAGGGAGGTGGCATTGGACTTTGAGAGGAAGAAAATGGAAATTAATAGGCTGGAAGAGTAGTACAAATACCAGTAAGAGTTGATGTATAAAGAGGAGTGCTTGTTTAGGCAAGCACAGGCCTTGCAGTCCATGGAGAAGGAGGTAACAAAATGGAGAAATCTATCTATTCAAGGCAGTCAGCCTTATGCATCCCCTCCTAATCTGAAGAAAATCCCCTCTTTTACACCAAATCCTTTTTATAATATTACACTTGCTCACTCCAGATCATCAAATAATGCTACTCCCAATCCCGTGTGCTTGGCTTTCCAACACCAAATGGCATCAAAATAGCCTCCCTTGGAAATGAACCTTCAGAGCTCCTTAAATCATGAATTCTCCATTGAGAAGAGAACCACCAGCCAGCACGTCCCTCTTCAAAAGGCTCCTCCAATGCACAAACAATGTTTTCCTTGCATTCCCCAACCTCCCCAAGTCCTTCAGCATAATGCACAGATTTTAAGTTGAAGGAGGGAATGCCAGGAACCAGCTCTAAGCTTTGAAGATGATCATGCTGACAACCTCCAAGAAAGACTCTTTTAGGACAACCTAGCCAAAAAAATTTAAGATTTAGTGGCTAAGATGAAGTTTCTCCTTGAAAGAGAGATAAATTTTTTAGACCCTATGGAAGAGCCTCAGGACCTTGTGAAAAACAAAGTTGCTGCCTGTTCACAGGGGCAGAATTCTAATTCAGAGATCTTGAACTAGGGAAGAATAGTTGAATCATGGGGCATAATAGAAGAAGAGAAGCAAGGTTTTTCTCAAAACCTTAAAGAAGCTAAGGCTGCCCTTGCTCATGATGATGTTGGTGACCTCGAGGAAAGACATTTGCAAGAAGATTTGGCCAGGAGAATAGCAGAGTTGGAGTCTAGAGAGAGATTCCTTAGCCAATGTGTAATGGATGGCTTAGACCAAATAGGACATTCTATGTCTGAACACACCCCACCTACACATTTTCAAGAGAGTTATCAGGGCAGACCTAATATTGATGAAGTGCTGATCAAGTGGAGAGAGGAGAATCATTCGATTCTAGCTCAAGGACTGCTTCCTCTTCCAGATGTTTTCTCCACTTTTCCCCTTCTCAAGGAAGAACCTATTTTGCAAGAGGCAGGTGAGGAGTAGAAGATCCAATCTGTAGTCCTTCAAGAGGCTGTCATGAGTGACAACAAATAATAAATAATCATTGATGCTCCTTGTGAAGATCTTATCAACAGTGGAGAAGATGCAGGTCTTGCATATATGCAAATGTTCTAGCAATTCGAAGAGGAGCAAATGCATGGTAAGCTCTCTTCCCCTCAATTTGATGAACTTCCTTGCTATTTTGATGAGGATGACTACATTAAAGAGCCTGAGCTGGAGGAGGATCAGGAGAATATTTTTGAAAATCTAGAGAACCTGATTAGCAAGGAGGAAAAGGAGAGCTCTATCTTCTTGGAGGAATGCCTTGAAGAAGTGAGCTTCAAACAGGGAAGTGAAGTTTTAGGGGATGAGTAATCTTTTTGTGAGTCCATTTCAGACATCACCATAGTCACCCTTCTTCAAGAAGGCCAATTGTAATCAGAGGATGAGTTTGATAGAGTCTTCAATGAGATAGAAGAAAATAGGCTAGACCATGATATATTGTAGAAGGAATGTGCAGATCAAAGGCTTACGATGATGAACCAGTAGCCATTGATTTCTTGGTGAGGAGCACCAATATGAAGGACCAACATTCAACAAGCCTCCAGGGACAAGTAGAATACATATATATCGGAGGCATGTTTGAATCTGATCCACTCAGATTCCAGCCAAACTAGGTGACCGGCAAGAGGAGCAAGTCACCAAATCTCATTTTCTTTCAGCTACTTGCCTACCACCATAAGTCCTTTTGCCAGGAAGGGAACTTGATAAGTTCCCCCTTTGATCTAAGAGGGAGCTGAGAATACCTGGTTAGCTATATATAATAGTGTTTTTTTATTTCTTTTCCTTCTTTCCCTAAGTGTAGTTTGCACAGGTAGTGTTTTTTAGCCTTGTGCGTTTCCCTTTATGTGTGGGGTAAAGCTTCATGTTTGATTATCAAATCTTTGGGGCTATTGTTAACTCTTTTATAGCTACATCTGACTCTACACCTAATGGACTGCAAGGCAATTGGTTTTTAAGCATGGTAGGCACGCTTCCCCTGTGAGTCACCATCTGTTGACCAATTTTGCCCACAGGCAAAATTTTGGTCAACTTCCCCCCTTTCCTATTTAAAACTAGTCATTTCCAAGTTGTAAGTTCAATGCCAGTGTTTCTCTACTTGGTTCAAGCCAAAAGGTTCATCGCTTGCTTCAAAATATCTCAATGCAATGCATTGAACCTCCGTACCATTGAACCATTGAACCAAAATTTTGGTTCAACGGTCTAGGTTCAACGTACTTGGTTCATCCATCACTCAATTCAAGCATCTTGGTTCAACAACATTGAACCATCATACCATTGAACCGTTGAACCATTTTTGGGTTCAACGGGTTTTAGTTCAAAAGGTAGAAGTTCATTAGCTTGGTTTATTGGTTCAAATTTTGGTTCATCGACCTAGTTCAAATGCCCTAATGGAGGGCCAACACTTCAATGAAGGGGATCCAGGTAGTTTCATTTTGGTTTGGGGTCCAAGGTTCAATTCATTTTGGTTCAAAGTCCCAAGTTCAAATAAGTTCAATGAATTTTAACCAAGTCTCAAATTCCTTCGGGCATGGCTTATCACATAAATGCATTGGGTCAGGCCAGGTCACTTATCACATGAAAGCAAAAGGGGCCGGGTAAAGCTAAGGCAAGAGGCAGGTGGAATTTTTGCAGACTTTTTGTCTATGGGAAATGTCCATAGACAAAAGTCTGTGTGATAACAAAGCAACGAGCCCGAGATGAATTTTTGAAGACTTTTTGTTCATGGGAAAACGTCTGTGGGAAACACAAAGGCCCGGCAGGTAGTCTACACAATAAGAAAAGTGATCCACCAAAGTTTACATTGAGTAGCCAAAGTGCCCAGAAGGTGATGGAGACAAAGCAGTCTAAAGAGCCAAACAACCATCCAAGGCAAACAAGGGGCCCACACATGTCCAGTCTAAGGCAAGCCACGAAGAATTTATGAAGGCCCGGGAAGACTAGGCAGGCAAAGGGACTTTTTAAAGGGCTGAAGGGAAGGTGCCAGGAAATAACAAGGAAAAGCAAGCCACAGAAGCTAGCAAGGATGGGGACATCCTAGGAGCTATCAAAGTTAATGAAAGAAGGTGGCTGATTGTTTTTTTATAAAAAAAGCAAAGGGAGCACTGATTAGAATTCACCCAAATTGTAGCGACCTGCTAAGATATTCACCCCTAGGGGCCGGATGAGCTAGATAAGACAAAACAAAGAAAAGACAAGTGACCAGCATGGTTCCAGTAGAAGGTTGACATCAGCAATAGTGCTTTTCTTCTTCCCAATGGGACACGACATGCCCACTTGTAAGGAAAAAGTGCCAATGAGTCTCCTTGTTGCTTTTCTATATACATTGTGAATTGTTCATTTGTAATCATCTTTTTCATAGTTTAGTCAGGCACAGCCCTGCTAAATTTTTTGCTTGGATCGAATAAAGATAGTTTTTTACCTCTTCTTGGATGTATATTCTATGTATGTTCTAAGTGTTTGAGTTGTGTCCAGTCGTGGTCTTTTGATGCTCTCACAGGTTTAGCACCAACACACCAGCTATCTACAAGGCACCATTTCCTACAACTGACAGGACTAGAGTTCTATTTGAAGGTATAGAACAGAGGAAGTCACTTACAATATGTATTTCACAGTGTCTTGGTGAGTCCTTGTTCCTGTGTTTTCCATAAGAACCTCCCTGTCATTTTCTTGTAGCCTAGTCTTTTTGCCAAGTCTGAGTGTATGTTTGTTGTTTTGTTTGATCTTGAGTGTGGAGGTGGGAAGGTCATTTCATTTTTGGTGTATCACCTCTTTAGATTAGGCTTGTTTTTTCCTGCATCTCTCTCCCTTTTCATCCCCCCTTTATATTATACCTATATATATGTGTGTTTTTTGCACTTGCTAGAACAAACAATGATACATCAAAGGGAGCTAGCCCTTATCTAGAGACTCTCCTCTCCTAATTCACCATCCCACAGGTGAGAGAGGAGTTTCCATTTTGTGAGGAGAAGGCAGGAACTAGTTTTCCTATCACTGGGTGCAATTTCTTGCGTCAACAATTCTGGCACGCCTGGTGGGACCACAAGTCTTTTACTCAGTAAAGTTGTATGGTTAGTCACTGATCCTATTACAGTAGGAAAACCACCAATACATCACCATGCACGTCAACAGTTTTGGCACACCTGGTGGGACCCAAGTTTTCAACGAAGTAAAGTTTTAGGATTGATGCTGGTCCTATTATAAAAAATCAAATTTATTTAGCATCTGATGACTCTGAATTAAGTCTGCTAGTTAGGTAGCCTGGTGCCATAAAAAATCATCCATTTATTGTATGTATATTTCCTTTGCTCAAAATCATGGGTCTTATTTTCCTTCACATGAATATAATCAGGCTCCAAATATTTATGCATTCCCCCAAGTAGCTCTCCTAGTTGCCCTGCAACTATAAGGGAGGTGGCATTGGAATTTGAGAGGTAGACAATGGAAATTAACAAGCTAGAAGAGTAGTATAAATATCAGTAGGTGCTGATGTATAAAGAGGAGTGCTTGTTTAGGCAAGCATAGGCCTTGCAGTCCATGGAGAAGGAGGTAACAAAATGGAAAAATCCGTCTATTCAAGGCAGTCAGCCTTATGCATCCCCTCCTAATCTAAACAAAATCCCCTCTTTTGCACCAAATCCTTTCTATCAAATTGCACTTGCTCACTCCAACTCATCAAATAATGCTGCTCCCAATCCTGTGTGCCTGGCTTTCCAACACCAAATGGCATCAGAACAGCCTCCCTTGGAAATGAATCTTCTGAGCTCTTTAAATCATGAATTCTCCATTGAGAAGAGAACCACTAGCCAGCACATCCCTCTTTAAAAGGCTCCTCCAATGCACCAACAATGTTTTCCTTACATTCCCCAACCTCCCCAAGTCCTTTAGCATAATGCACAGATTCTGAGTTGGAGGAGGGAATGCTAGGAACCAGCTCTAAGCTTTGAAGATGATCATGCTGACAACCTCCAAGAAAGACTCTTTTAGGACAACCTAGCCAAAAAAATTGAAGATTTAGTGGCTAAGATGAAGTTGCTCCTTGAAAGAGAGATAATTTTTTTAGACCCTGTGGAAGAGCCTCAGGACCTTGTGAAAAACAAAGTTGCTGCCTATTCACAGGGGTAGAATTCTAATTCAAAGATCCTGAACTGGGGAAGAATAGTTAAATCATGGGGTAGAATAGAAGAAGAGAAGTAAGGTTTTTCTCAAAACCTTGAAGAAGCTGAGGCTGCCCCTACTCATGATGATGCTAGTGACCTCTAGGAAAGGCGTTTCCAAGAAGATCTAGCTGGGAGAATAGCAGAGTTGGAGTCTAGAGAGAGATTACTCAGCCAATGTGTAATGGACGGCTTAGACCAAACAACACATTCTATGTTTGAACACACCCCACCTACACATTTCCAAGAGAGTTATCAGGCCACACTTGATATTGATGAAGTGTTGATCAAGTGGAGAGAGGAGAATCATTCGATTCTAGCTCAAGGACTGCTTCCTCTTCCACATGTTTTCTCCACTTCACCCCTTCTCAAGGAAGAACCTGTTTTGCAAGAGGCAGGTGAGGAGTAGAAGATCCAATCTGTAGTCCTTCAAGAGGCTATCATGAGCAACAATGAAGAAGAAATCATCATTGACGTTCCTTGTGAAGATCTTATCAGTAGTGGAGAAGATGTAGGTCTTGCATATATGCAAATGTTCTAGCAATTCGAAGAGGAGCAAATGCATGGTAAGCTCTCTTCCCCTCTGTTTGATGAACTTCCTTTCTATTTTGATGAGGATGACTACATTGAAGAGCTCGAGTTGGAGGAGGAACAAGAGAATATTTTTGAAAATATAGAGAACCTGATCAGCAAGGAGGAAAAGGAGAGCTCTATCTTCTTGGAGGAATGCCTTGAAGAAGTGAGCTTTAAACAGGGAAGTGAAGTTTTATGGGATGAGCAATCTTTTTGTGAGTCTATTTCAGACATCACCACAATCACCCTTCTTCAAGAAGGCCAATTGCAATCAGAGGATGAGTCTAACAGAGTCTTCAATGAGACATAAGAAAATAGGCTAGACCATGATATATTGTAGAAGGAATGTGCAGATCAAAGGGCTTACAGTGATGAACCAACAACCATTGATTTCTTGGTGAGGAGCACCAATATGAAAGACCAACATTCAACAAGCCTCTAAGGACAAGTAGAATACATATATATCAGAGGCATGTTTGAATCTGATCCACTCAGATTCTAGCCAAACCAAGTGACCGACAAGAGGAGCAAGTCACCAAATCTCATTTTCTTTCAGCTACTTGCCTGCCACCATAAGTCCTTTTGCCAGGAAAAGAACTTGAGAAGTTTCCCTTTTGATCTAGGAGGGAGGCAAGAATACCTGGTTAGCTATATATAATAGTTTGTTTTCAATTCTTTTCCTACTTTCCCTAAGTGCAGTTTGCACAGGTAGTGTTTTTTAGCCTTGTGTGTTTCCCTTTGCATGTGGGGTAAAGCTTCATGTTTGATTCTTGAATTTTTGGGGCTGTTGTTAACTCTTTTATAGCTACATCTGACTCTGCACCCAATGGACTGCAAGGCAACTAGGTTCTAAGCATGGCAGGCACACTTCCCCTGTGAGTTGCCATCTATTGACCAATTTTGCCCATGGGAAAAATTTTAGTCAACTTCTCCCCCTTTACTATTTAAAACTAGTCATTTCTAGGTTGCAAGTTTAATGCCAGTGTTTCTCTACTTGGTTTAAGCCAAAAGGTTCATCGCACAGTTCAAAATATCTGAATGCAATAGCATTGAACCTCTGTACCATTGAACTGTTGAACCAAAATTTTAGTTCAATGGTCTAGGTTCAACGTACTTGGTTCATCCATCGCTCAGTTCAAGCATCTTGGTTCAACAATGTTGAACCATTGTACCATTTAACCGTTGAACCATTTTTGGCTTCAATGGGTTTGGTTCAATGGGTTTTAGTTCAAAAGTCAAAAGTTCATCACCCTGGTTCATTGGTTCGAATTTTGGTTCATCGGCCTAGTTCAAACGCCCTAATGGAGGGCCGACACTTCAATAAAGAGGATAAAGGTAGTTTCATTTTGGTTTGGGGTCCAAGGTTCAATTCATTTTGGTTTGAAGTCCCAAGTTCAAATGAGTTCAATGAATTTTAACTAAGTCCTGAATTCCTTCAGGCATGGCTTATCACATAAATGCATTGGGTCAGGCCGGGTCACTTATCGCACAAAAGCAAAATGGGCCAGGTTGCGCTAAGGCAAGAGGCAGGGGAATTTCCACAAAATTTTTGTCCACGGGAAATTTCTGCAGACAAGAGTCTTCAGGATAACAAAGTAATGAGTCCGAGATGAATTTTTGTAGACTTTTTGTTTGCGAGAAAACATCTGCAGGAAACACAAAGGCCCGACAGGCAGTCTATGCAATAAGCAAAGCGATCTGCCAAAGTTTACATGGAGCAGCCAAAGTGCCTGGAAGGTGATGGAGACAAAGCAGTCTAAAGATCCAAGCAACCGTCTAAGGCAAACAAGGGGCCTGTGCATGTCCAATCTAAGGCAAGTCGCGAAGAAGTTATGAAGGCCCGGTAAGACTAGGTAGGCAAAGGGACTTTTTAAAGGGCTAGAGGGAAGGTGCCAAGAAATAACAAGGAAAAGCAAGCTGTAAAAGCCAACAAGGATGAGGACATCCTAGGAGCCGTCAAATTCAATGAAATAAGGTGGCTGATTATTTTTAAAAAAAAAAGCAAAGGGAGTGCTGATCAGAATTCACCCAAATTGTAGCGACCTGCTAAGATATTCGCCCCTGGGGGCCGGATGAGCCAGATAAGACAAAACAAAGAAAAGACAAGTGACCAGCATGGTTCGAGCAGAAGGATGACATTAGCAATAGTGCTTTTCTTCTTCCTAATAGGATGCGACATGCCCACTTGCAAGGAAAAAGTGCCAATGAGTCTCCTTGTTGCTTTTCTATATACATTGTGAATTGTTCATTTGTAATCATCTTTTTCATAGTTTAGTCAGGCACAACCCTACTAAAAATTATGCCTAGATCGAATAAAGATAGTTTTTTACCTCTTTTTGGATGGATATTCTGTGTATGTTCTGAGTGTTTGAGTTGTGTCCAGTCATTGTCTTTTGATGCTCTCACAGGTTTAGCACCAACACACCAGCTATCTACAAGGTGCCATTTTATGTAGCTGATAGGAGTAGAGTTCTATTTGAAGGTATAAAATAGAGGAAGTCATTTACAGTATGTATTTCATAGCATCTTGGTGAGTCCCTATTCTTGTGTTTTCCATAAGAACCTCCCTATCATTTTCCTACAGCCTGGTCTTTCTGCCAAGTCTGAGTGTATGTTTGTTGTTTTGTTTGATCTTGAGTGTGGAGGTGGGAAGGTCATTTCATTTTTGGTGTATCACCTCTTTAGAGTAGGCTTGTTTTTTCTTACATATCTCTCCCTTTTCATCCCCCTTTATATTATACCTATATGTGTGTGTGTGTGTGTGTGTGTGTGTGTGTGTGTGTGTGTGTGTGTGTGTGTTTTTGCACTTGCTGGAACAAACAATGATACATCAAAGGGAGCTAGCCCTTATCTAGAGACTCTCCTCTCCTACTTCACCATCCCACAGGTGAGAGAGGAGTTTCCATGTTGCGAGGAGAAGGCAGGAACTGGTTTTCCTGTCACTGGGTGTAATTTCCTGCATCAACAATAAAGAGATGGATCAAACTTAGATTAGGCATGCTCTTGAACCCTTGTTTGAAAATGTCTTTATTTATTAAAACATCTTTCATTTGGCCTAAAATTGCCTTTGCTTCTAATTTTACATATCAATTGTTAGCTCTCTTTATTTGGCATTATTAATTCTACAATATGTATGCAATTAGTTTCTTAGTCTTATCTACTTGATTTATTTTGGTTATACCTACTAGAGATACCTGCATCCTTTGTGCACTTGATCATACTAGCCTTAACTTAGTTTACAATTTTATCTATAGCTTGGTGCAAGCTTACAAACTAGATAGCCACTATAGATCTCCTGTAGCCTATAGAATCTTTGAGCCTTTTAGTCTCTTAGTGGTTTGTTTAAGTACTCTGTGTACTCCCTTGCCAAACACTAGTGGTTTTATTCATATTATTAGAGATATAGTTTAATAATGGGTTATGCAAAAATTATACTATCAAAGAAGGGACCAATAATGGTTAGTTTGTATAATTTATGTTCTTCAACAATAGATTAAATTAATACCAGTGAGGGACCTAGAATGGTAATGACTGGGCATTATAGAGTTTGGTTGCTTGTGTAAGCCAAAGGAGGAGGGCCTAAAATGGTAAACTTGGGGCATTATGGAACTTGATTTCTCTCACAATCCAAAAGAGAAGGATAGCCTAAAATGGTAACCTTCATGCATTGTGGATCTTGATTTCTCACACAAGCTGAAGGAGGATAACCTAGAATGGTAACCTTCAAGCATGGTGTACAAATTGAAGGAGGACAACCTAAAATGTTAACCTTTAAGTGTGGCATGAAAATTAAAGGGGAAGAATGGGGATGACATATAAAAAATGGCATGGATTGGATTGGTATTTAAAGATGATTTACAAAAATGGTGATATCATCAAACACAATAAAGTGCTCATACATGTCATAAAAATGTTGTTCCTCGTAACTAGGGCCATAAGAGACCCTACTACGAGTATGCCTTTTCATCATGTCTAGAATTGTGTTCTCTAGGTTTGTTAATATTTGTAATATATTTTGTAAACATTAACAAGGTATGATTTGATTTTCTCCAAACAAGTGACAAGGCAAAAAGAGACTGTAATAAAGAGAAGTGGCATAGTAATACATAATTAGAATAAATAATCACTAATTTACTCAACTTTGGTGGGTTAAAATCATCAAATTGGAAGAGGTTATAATAAATTTGAAACCTAAAGTGTAAACTAGTACACCAAACATAGGTTAAATATACGTCAATATCATAAAACTTAGAGACAACTTCGATGAGTTGTGATTAAAAAATTAGAATAAAGTCCTTTTGATGAGAAAGCTAACAATGCAAATTAAGAAAATCAAGATGTGAAAACACAAACAAATTCCCAAGTATAAAACTAAAACCAAATGGGCAACACAATGCCACCACATGGTAATAAGAAGTAGAAATGGTTATGGGACATAGAGCATGAGTGATAACCAAGATAACATAAGTTCACAATGATTAAAAGGATGATGAGTCTATATAATGGCCTTTAACCCAAAGATGAAATTGTACCCAAGTTAACTCAAACCAAGGCAAACGGTAACTGATTAACTCCTTGGCCTAGAACTTAGAAAGGTGAGATTCTAATTTTGAATTAAAAATGAAGGACTTAAATATTTTTGGAAAATGGTTTAGAATCAAATGGATAACATAAAAATGTTGTTTAGATAAAACAAACATAATCTTTACAAATGAGGATTTAAATAAGGTGAAGATATTTTTGATTTGGTCAACATAATGCCTCATTATTTTAAAAATGGTGGACAATAAAGGTGTTTGGTTGATGTGTGTTGGTTTTTTTTAAAAAAAGACTCTAATAATACCAAGCAAGTAAAGGAAAAGTGATAAAAATACAACTAAGTATAACATCCAAAGCCCCAAACTAACAAGTTTGCTTCGTATCACTAAATTATATCTATATACATGCTCTTAGGAGGATGTTAAGTGTTAATCCAAAAAATAAAAGCACATGAAGTAGTATATTTTTTACACACCCTTCTCCCAAGATATTATATGATGACATAGAACTTAAGGCTACTTGCCTTGCATCAATAATATGTTGTGGTAAATGAGGTTGTTTTAAAACTATTTTTTTGATCATTTAGATGATACCAAGAGTGGTTAAAAATAGAAATTACTAATGTCAATTGAGTTCATACTAGCTAAATTAATATGCAAGGGTATATTCCTTTACATATAAATTCCATATGTGTACTTAGTGGAATATCCTAGTTAGCCAGACCTTACTCAGGTCTTTGTTATGATTAGAGAGGCTAGATACTCAGACCCCTATCAATCATAGTATACATACCCTAATTTATATACCCCACCATATATCAAAGTTTAAATAATGTTGGGAGATGAATTCCCATGTCAAATCTTTCCTAAAGAAATTGTGAGGAGGCTATGAACTCCTGCTTACAAGCTAAGTTGCATAAAACAAATGACCACGTGAAAAGACTTAAAAGGTTGTGTTTAGATCACCCAAAACATACAAATTTTGGGGATGTACTTAACAACATTATTTCATTCCTTAGACAAGGTGAAATGGAAAAGTACAAAGTGATTTTGGTCACCTAAGTTCCCTAAAGGGGATGGTGGGAGAGCATACACACATCCTTCATATTACAAAAAACAAAAAAGTATAAAATAGCTAGCATAAAAATAAACAATTATTTACTTTAATTTACCAAATATAAGTGTTTTTGAAAATTTTTGGCCCCTTGGCCTTAATTACAAACTTATATAACTTTCACAAAATAATTAAGTATAAAACCTCTAGATTCTTTTTAAGCACCAAATGAGAAGTTCAAGATTTAAACAAATTCAAACTTGTCCTTTTGTCCAAAATGTGACCTACAATTCTTAGAGGGTTTAATTCCACTTTGAATCATAATTATCAATGAATGAAGCAAAATTTGAAAACTTACTCTTGGGTTTTCTCTATTTTTTGTTACACAGAGACTGACATCGGTCAATAGTGATCGATGTTAGTTATAATAAAATTGATGGCGATTATAATAGAACTGATGCTTGTTACTTGTGAACCCTTAAGCAATACATGTTTTATAAAAAAAATATTTTTTTATCCCAAGTTAGTATAAAATATCCAAAAAAACCTCTGGATCTTGTAATAAAATGATCAGATAGAGACCTAGCAAGATTTAAAATCATAAATGAAAACTGCAACCTTCAAGAAAACTTAAAAACAAAAATTTTATTCATGTTCTACCTCTACATAGAAACTAATGTCAATTAGACAAGACTGATGCCAATTATAAAGAATCGATACTGATCACTGTGTAAATTATCTATCAATAAAAACGTAAAAACATGAGAAAAATAATGATAAAACTTGATTTTTAGATATTTTAAGCACTTTTTAGCAAATCTAAGAATGTCAAATGTGTCTCCTTGATTATATGGGATGTATGGTCCCAATAGGCATGCCAAGATGTAGAGATGTAATACAAAGTAATTTAGATAAAGCATTAGTCAAGAAAACTTAAGAAATGCATAAAGAACATAACTAACTAAGCCAAATCCTTCAATGAGATTTTCAAATGACAATTAAGAGCTATTGAAATAAATCATATACATCATACCTTCTCAAGATCATCCCATCTCCAAATGTGGCTTAAACGTGGTTTTCCCCTTGATTGGTGCTCAAGTCTTTAGCAATGATGAGTGGCTTGTTCCTCCATCATCTCAAGTGCACCAATGAAACTAGGATCATGATATTTGATCAATGTTATGCCTATAATGATGCTATCCTATTGAAAATTAAGCATAATAACACTACATACAAATGAATTATGGAGAGAATTTTTCATAATAAGTTTACACAAACGAAGCTTAAAAATGGTGGTCTTGGCCTTCCCATTTATAGATTTTTGAATTTGATCAGAATCAACCATGACCATCCATCTTGAGATCAAGATGCATGGGCATGAATTAATTCAATTTTGGAGACTTAAATCATAAATACCCTTATTAATATTTGGAAGGAATAGGCATTCCAGAGGCATGGGAAGCCTCAAACCTGATATTTGTGTCATTTATGGATTATAGATGTCACCCCATAAATGATGTCACCTGATGATGTAGATATTATAAATTAATTTCTAATTAAGAAATATTCAATAACTTTCATGGATTTTCCATGTAATCAATTGATTTTTATTTATTCACCTAAGTGATATTAATCAAATTTAATGCAATTCTTTGGAAATTGGTTGCACACTATTAATCAAACAGGTCAAAATGTCATATTACTAGGTCATAATTTGAATGGAGCATAATTAGAAAAAGGTGTTAGTTGTGTATAGACCAATATTTCATTTGGGACATTATTGATGTGAAATAAAATGTGCATATGTCGTGTGCTTCCCAATTATAAGAATTCAGTGGTTTAGAGTGTCAAATAACATTTTTTGCCATTTTGACTTGAAATGACTTGAGAAAATTTAATGATCACATAAAATGTATTTACCCATTTAGTGATACATTAGTATAAATCAGTACTTGTCTAGGATAATCTCAAACCATTTAGTGTGTTTTTAAGTGATTTTGGCTTGAATTGTGTGTTTGAGTGTATTTCGAGTAAAATTGACAATTTCAACAAATGGTGTCAGGAATTATATGTCTACACTAGGCAAATATTATGTATAGACTATTGATAATACCCTCAGTGCACATGAAAATATCCTTCCTCTCCTTAAGGATAATCTCCACCTAGCACAAAATTACATGAAGTAGTATCCAGACCAACACCACTTTGAATGATCCTTTAAACCTAGATATATGGCTTTCCTTCACCTAAAATTCTATAAATAATTATATTTTAAGTTTAAAGTCTACCAAAAACTAGATCCTAAATTATATGGGCCATATAAAATTCTCCAACATATTAGCCATGTCACCTACAAGTTGGAACTTTCACCTTCATCATGCATGCACCCCATTTTTCATGTCTCTTTCTTAAAGAAGGTCCTTGGAAAAATTATCACCAACCAAATAGTGATTTAAGAGCTTGATGCAAAAGTATCTCTCCTTTTAATACCTTAAGGTATAATCGATAGGTGCTCTCATTAGTTCCATAATCGGGTCATCACTAAAGTTTTAATACAATGGCACATGATGCAACTAGAAGATGCTACATGAAAACCTCTTCTTCAAATCTATAAATAGTTTACTCACATTTAAATTTCAAGGAAAATATTTTAAGTTGGAGGGCATGTTAGGACCTTTCATCCTAACCATACTATTGTAATTAATCTCATTAATAAAAATCTACAGACACATATAATTTGTAATACACACCTCAAGCCCATTGTAATAATCCCACATTCATAGGGAGTAGCAGTTAGTTAGTTATAAATTAGTATAAATAAGAATCTATACCAGTGAAAAGTCATCTAAAAATTATATTGAATTAAACTTACTCAGAGGAATTTTCACCCTTGAAGTGGCCAATGATAATTATAATGGAATTGTAATTTCTTTTAATATAATCTTCCAATTTCTATTTATTTCCTAATTTAATTTCACATATTTGTGGCTAGTTCTAATTTGTTTCAGGAAGGATATTATTAGATCTTATATTGACATGGGATCTTAAAACATAATTTTTTTTGTAACATAAATACCATTATCATGATGATGATTTATATTATCCTATGTATGTGTATATGAAAAACCAACTACCCCATACTTTGATATTGACCATTCTGATTTCTCTTGTGAAATATGTGTTTTATCACTTGCCTTTACTATTATTCCATTACTTGTATCTATTTGTATACTAGCTAAAGATATGATTTATTTTGGTTGATCTTGCTCTAAAAAGGTTCTATCTTCTCTTGAAATTGTAATCATTGCATTTTCATGTTCAAATGTGACATGGTTATGATCTTTACCCATTTTTTCATAATTTTGGTCATCCATGATATTCCTAATTCAATGTTATATTGGGCCAAACTAGGACATACATGAAATACCACTGACCATGTTTTTGGACCAACTGTGAAAGGTAACTCAATGGATATGATAAATGATTTAGCTTAAGTAGTCTTACTCAAGTGTTCCTTATCATATCCAATAAATTATATGAGTGTTAAGTTACACACATTCATTTCAATAGTGTTACTGATCATAACATTGGTATATTGATTTCCATCTATGATGGGGTTAATAATCGAAGGCTATAGAAATGATGAGCTCTTTTGAGTTGATTCCTTTGAAACCACACTTGTAATTATGGATTTTGTAGGCATATATTTATTTTTAACCGCTTTTGTAATAAACCCTTTCTTAAAGATACTTCCATACTTAGGTTGCAATTATTTTCGCAACTTTTGTTCTTGCTATTTTTTATCATTGCATTTGCGATACTTTCATTTTTTAATTGGTATTTTCCATGCTATTCCTTTTGTAATCTTGTTTGTTCTAATTTGGCTCCTAAATATTTTCTTGCTCTATATTATCCTTTTGTATCCATACTTGTTCTTTTTTCACTTGTGTTTTATAAGATTTAATCATAATTTGAGTAGGTTGCTTGATTGATGTGTGAATTATTGGATCAACACTATCAATTATATTTTTGATGTTGTCCTTCAAAGGAAAAAACTATCAATATGATGCCCATGCATTCTATGATATGCACAATAACATTTAATCTCCTTAGAGGATGTATGGAACCGTATAAGAAAATTTTTAGCCTTTTATTTATACTAGTGATTCCCATTGTTGATAATACTAGTGGATCTAGGAAAAAGGCCTTTCAGTGTATATTGATGTCCATTCTTAGAGAAATACATCTGTAGCCTAGAAAAAGTGCAAATAAGAGGTCCAAGATTTCTTAGCCATTGTGCTCCAAAAAAACATTACATCCACCCAAGGGAAAAAACATGTTAATCCTAAGATTTTAGTCACCCATTAAAATAATAACATTATGACACTTTCCCTTGAAGGGAAATATTCCACTATTGGAAATCATCACCTCAAAAATAGAAAAAGGATGCACAAATTAGTCCACTTGCTTATCTACCCAAGGGTCTATGAATTTATGAGTGTTACTGAATCAATAAGAATGGTGATAGGTTAATTCTTAAAATATCCTTTTACATGAATTGTTTGTGGAGTGGTTATCCATGCCAAGGTATGCATGAAATTATTTGGATGTGAATTTGAGGTCCCTTAATCATTAAGTTCCTACTCTAGCTCCTATAAATAGGAATCTATGGCATCTACCATTCTTCTGTATTAAGTGGGGAATCAATAGCAAGTAGATATTTTTTTCAATGTTTTGTGGTCCCTATCTCTTTTCTCATCATAATTATAACATAACCCCTTATCACATGAGTATATTTATTCCTTGTTGATACATTTAAGGGGTGTTTACTTGAGAGGGGGGTTTGTGTTAGGGCATTGGATGAAAGATGGCTTGGAGGATGACCTATTTTAATTATGACATTGTGATGTGATTTTGTCTTATGTGAGCTTAGCTAATCCCAAGGCTTTCATCATGGTTTGAGGTTTAACATTTTAACCTTAGGTCAAATCACATCCTTGAGTTTGATGAGGAAGCAAATTTTTAAGAATCATTAGATAGGCCTTCATTCTGATTAGATAGTTTTTCAAACTCTATTTGATATTCTTGAATTGTGAAAGTTTGACAAAGTTTAGTCAAAGAACATGTGAACTCATTATAGACACTAGTCCCAAAATACACTATCAAGAGTTTGGAATAATCAGCCTAATCTAGTTTTGTATTATACTTATGATACCATTGGTACCTGTAATCACATAAAAATGTAATTTGTATAACTTGAGCATGACTTGTGATACCTAAACCATAGGTCTCTCCTAATTTCTTGCACAACCCATTAGGCATGTTTTTTACTATTTCCCTATCATCTAAAGCCTTCCAGATTTAGCCCCAGCTATCCTAGACTCCTCACCTAGACACACACCTATTCCTTGGGGTCCCTTTCCCTTTGGACACTAGTGACATAAGTTAGACTATAGTGCTAGACCACAAGGTGTCCACTTTTTGGATCTATTATCCAAGTCACTCTTAGCCTCAAATAGTTAGATTTCCTCAGTTCCTTAACTTTTTCCCTGTTAGCCTAATGTGAAGTCATCTAACCCAAGATCATTAGTTTTCCTATAAAATCCTATTCAAGGGTTATTTATAAGGGTTGACAATAATTCAAAAGGCACAAGCTAGAAATACAGTAAGCACCTTCAAGCAAATCTTCATATTCTCTGTATACAACTAACCATTGATATTTCTAGCCTTCTCAAGCTTACCCAAATTTGCATAATACTTACATTGCATATTTATTATTGAAAAATATACATTCAATTTGGGAGAACTACATTGGCCTTGATCCCTCTTTAGAGTATTGGTATGTAGGCAGCATGTCCATATATGGGGTGTGATCACATGTTCAATACATAATACACACTAATCCCTTTTTCCATTTGATTCAAGACTAGTTATCAAGCTTAAAGAGGAAACTAGGATCCTAAGAGATAAAATCAATTGAATATAGATCTCCATAGATGATCGAGACTTGTAGATTCAGACATAGAGCCTTTAGAAGCATCATGATATAACCCAAAAAGCTTAGAGGAAATAGATCAAAAAGACTATAGTGCCAAAAATAAGATTATAACATTGGACCCCAAAGTGTCTAATTTTTGACACTACTATCCAAGTAGAAAATAGACTTTTGGGTCCTATTTCTAACAATCTGCTCAGTCAGCTCATCAATTTAAATTTCTAAATTCATCCGTCTTAGTCTAGAAATCAACTAAGTTCACTTTTTATCCCTTTTATTGCTATTTTTAGTAATTAATTGATCAAGTCCAATTTTAGAAAATTAGTAGGTTAATTTAGGCATAATGTATTACATATTTTATAGATTAATCCAGACCCTTTACTAATTAGGAAATTAAACACTTAGTTTCTCAAAAATAGTAAAATAGTAGAACCAGCTTATGTTGCATCGATCATTAACACAATGTAATGGATATAAGAGCATATCTCTTTTGAGAAAGAATATTTTCTTCCACAACACATCATAGAACAATTTTTACATTTGTATATTTAACTACAAATCAATGATGTAGGAGTAAAAAGAGTATTAGTCAAAAATGGATCTGGTTTAAATATCTACGACTTTTCATTTCTCAAATGTCTTAACATACAACTACAAGATTTAGACCACTCTAACATGCATATTCAAGGTTTTGACAACATACCATGAAAATTTTTGGGTCAAATAATGATCAATCTAACTTTAGGGCTTAAAACACTCCCAACTACTTACCAAGTAATGCCAAATGATCTTAACTATAATATACTACTTGGTCGTCCATGTATTCATGACATACGTGCAGTCCCTTCTACACTCCATGCTTGCCTTAAATTCAATCATGAGGGCTATATATACACATATCTTATAGACAATGAACCTTTCAAGTATTGCTAATCTGTTAAACCACACCAATATTACATTCCACACTTAAACCTTGGAATTGTATCCACACAACCCATTACACATATTATACCTTCAAATACAACATCCCATCAACCCACTTCAAGTCCTAGCCAAGCCCCTACCTCAACTACCTAGTTCACATCATCTTTTGCATGCAAATATCTTAATAAGATGGGATATCAAGGCAAAAGTCTCAGCAAACATGAGCAAGGAATTTTTTATCCAATTATGGTATCCTCAAGACATGGGAACCAAGGATTAAGATATCATCATACCTCCCTTAATAATGAACCTTTGACTAATACCTTAAAATATATTAAATTTTGCCCATCTATCACATCAGTAGACCATAATGTTAATCTTATCTCTACACTTTCCTTGGTCCAGTCCAACCTCATTGATGATAATATCTCCCCAGATATGTTATCATTCAATGAGTTCTCTAATGATGAATCTCTTTTACAATTTCTTGGGGCTTATGATGATATCCCAACTTGCTACTATAAAAATAGATTTCCATATCACATACATGCATAGGCATATATTGGGTAAAATTCAAAATCCTCTCAAGATATACCAAAAGACTTAGGTGACACCATCCCCACAATCCCATATGGACTTGATCAATCCACATTACTTAATGAGGAAATAGTAAATTTTAACTTTGGAACCGATCAGGATCCTCAAATTGTCTTATTAGTTGTTGCTTTATGAAAAGAAGAAGACACAAACATCTGGTAAACTTTGACAGACTTTCCCAAACTATTTTCTTGGTCTTAATTTGACATGCCTAGAATTGACACATCTAGGCATACCCTTGTATCTTGATGTAAATCCCATAAAAAAAATCCATAAAATGCATCCTAAGGTAGCTCTCTTAGTTAAATATGAAATTCAATGCCTCATAGATGCCAACTTCATATGACCAGTAACACACCTTGAGTGGATTTCTAATAGTGTCCCCACCATCAAACTTAATGGTCAAATTTAATGTTGCTCTGATTCATGAGATCTAAATAAAGCCTGTCCTAAAGATGATTTCCCTTTACCCAATGTTGACATGATCGTAGATTACATAACTGGTTAGGAAATATTATCATTCATGGATGGCTTTGTTGGTTATAACCAAATCAAAATCATTCAAGATGATCAAGAAAACACATCCTTCACAACCCCTTGGGGTACATTTTATTATATTATTATGCCCTTTGGATTAAAAAATGTTGGAGCTACATACCAACGTACTATGACACATATCTTTCATGATTTTATTCATCATACTATCAAAGATTATGTCAATGATATATTATCAACATCTAAATAATAACATCATGCTATGGATTTATGTAAAAATTTTAAAATATTATGACAATATAATGTCTAGCTCAACCCTAAGAGATGTGTCTTTGGTGTCACATCAAGCAAATTACTGAGCTTTATTATTTCACAACAAGGTATCGAAGTGGATCCTAAAAAATTAAAAGAAATTATTGACATGCCACCTCCCACAAACTTCAACCAACTAAGATCTTTATAAGGAAACATTTAAGCCATCCATCATTTTGTAGCCCAACTCATAGATAAAACCCAGTCATTTACTCAATTGTTAAATAAAGATTCAAAATTTATCTAGAACCAAGCTTGCCAAGATAGCTTCAATACAATCAAGAAATATTTACTCAATCCACCTATTCTAGTCCCACCTATACTAGATAGGCATTTCTTACTATATATCCATATGACAGATCATGCATTAGGAGAATTATTAACATAAAACAATAATCAACATGTTGAATGATCAGTATATTACATCAATCACACATTAGTTGAATATTAAAAAAACTATTCTATAATATAAAAATTGTCTTTAGCATTAGACTTCGCTACACAAAAACTCAGACACTACATGGTCAATAATGAAACTCAAGTTACCACTAAAGTAGACCCCTTTAAAATTTATAATGGAAAAACCACACCTATCTAGTAGAATAGTAAAATGGGTCATGTTATTAACTAAATTTGACTTAAAGATAGTCCTCAAAAAATCAACAAAAGGCCAAATCAGTGCATATCAATTAGTGATAACACCTCTCCCAGATACAAATCCAACCAAGGACACATTTTGAGATGATTTTACCACCTATGTTACTCACTTGGACACCTAGACCATGTTCTTCAATGGCTCTTGATGCATATTAGGTGTAGGAGTAAGCATCATTTTTATCGACCCATTTGGTCACATAGTACCTATCACATATAGCCTAAGTTTTTCTTGTACAAATAATACAATTGAGTATGAAGCACTAATATTAGGTCTCTTTGCCACCCAATCACTCCAAATAAAATCCATTCAAGTATTTGGTGATTCCCAACTAGTCATCAACCAAGTCAACAATGTATACCAAACAAAAGAAACACACCTCATCCCATAAAAAAATATGGTACAATGCTTATCAACATAATTTGATTACTTCTCCATCAATAGCATACCAAGAAAAGATAACCACCATGTGGGTGCCATGGCAAGTGCCACATCCTTAATCCCCATTGATATTAATGATGATCAGGAAATATTCATAATTAAAAGGCTACAGTCACCATCTATATCCAATGCCAATTTAGTAACACTCTCTATTTTAGCCACAACCTATAGTTCTGCACCTACAAAATGGTTCTCTAATATTTATAATTACTTAAACAAATCTACTACACTAGAAGCTTTCTCTCAAACTAAAAAATGCAAATTAAAAAAAACAAGTGCATCGATATGTAATCATTGGTGTTGATCTCTTTAAACGCTCTTTTGATGGAAATTTACTTTGATGCTTAAATTTAGTAGCAATCAAAGTTGCTCTTACAAAAATACATGATAGTGAATGTGGTGGTCATTTTAGTGAAAAATACATGTCACATAAGTTAATTTGACAAGGATACTAATGGCCTACTATGAAAGAAGAATGTTTACAATACTCAAAACATTTTGAAAAATGTCTATGACATAGTAGCCTACAACATGCACCATCATAGTAACTACAACCAATTTTTTCCCCATGGCCATTTATGTTATGGGGATTTGATCTTATCATAAAAATAAACCTAGAATCAGCCAATGGACATAAGTTCATTACCATAGCCACAAAATATTTCACAAAATGGGTAGAAGCTATTCCACTCCAAACTACCACAGGTGAAGACATTTGTAGTTTTCTCATGATGCATATTATTTCATGCTTTGGATTACTTCCAACAATTATTCTAGATAACAAAATGTCCTTTAAAAATAAGACTATAAAAAATTCTACTTAAAATATAAAATTAGACACACATTTTCCACCCTCTACTATCCACAAGGCAATGGTCAAGTAGAAGCCACCAACAAAACCATCAATATCATTCTAAGAAAAATTGTGATTTTTTTTGGAGATGATTGGCACAACGAACTTATCTTTGCCCTATGGGCTTATTGCACAAGCATTTGCACACCCACAGGAGCCACTCCTTTTTCACTCATCTATGGCACCGAAGAAATTGTACTATTAGAATTAGAAATCCCATCCATTTGTATCTCTCTTAGGGGTATTATCACAAATGATCAATATCATGAAAAATTCTTACACCAGCTGGAACAAATAGATCATAAATGTATTCAAGCAATAGAACATCTCAAAATCTACCAGCAACATATACAACATTCTTACAACAAATTAGTCCATACTAGAGAATTTGATGTTAATGATCTTGTCTTAAAAAAAAACATGTGTAATATTAATGCCAAAAAAGAAATAAAAGGAAAATTCAAACCAAACTAGCTCAAACCATACATCATTAATAAAAAGTTTAGTCCAAAAGTGTATAATCTAACTTCACTAGAATGAACGAAACTCAATAACCCAATGAATATCATGCACTTACACAAATTCCATATTTAAATAAATTTCTTCTTACATTTCCTGTACATAGTCTTCTTCTATTTTATTGTACATATATTATTCCAAAAATAAAAAAAATAATACAAAAACACATCAATTGTATGCATCATCTATGTTCTTACATTACTAACACACTATGCTAGACTGAAATTACATTGTTCTATTTTACTTGTTTGTCGATTTATCTCTATTACCATGTTTCACATTATCTTCTTTGGGTTTGTGTAGTACATCCAGATCCTTCATTGCTTTACTCCACCCATCGAGGGGGCATCTCACTTCTACATTCTAGCTACACATCGATACATCTACCCACTGAGGGCACACTCTACATGACTACACCATCTAGGTTATGTCATTCTCACACTCCACACTCTAGACATCCTATGTAGTATGTACCTTACTTGCTTATATAGATATTACATCAACATCTAGTATCATTTATCACACTTTTGTATTTCACAACGTATACATTAGTCTTGTACCACATATCTTGTATACTCTTGCTTCTTACTTTCCATAGTTAGATGCTTGTCTATATTTCCAGTACTTTACATGCTTCCACTTGTGCTTTGATTAGCTAGATGTGTTTGCATTTTCTAGTTCCTATTTTCATCCTACTTGCATTTTAGGACATTTCCCAATGTCTTTTGTTTATGTCTATATTGTGTGTGCCTTTGGACATTTGCCAATGTCCTTTGTGTGTGTCTTCTATGTGCTTGTGGCCCTTGTGCCAATATTTTCTTGTTCCCATTATGTGTGTATATGGCATTTGAACATGCTTTGTATGAATTGCATGTTTATTTTGCCCCTTGGCCACCCTTTCATGTTTCTTACTTCTTACTTTGTATGTTTGTTGCTTGATTATTTCTCTTTGTGTGTACAATGCCATGATTCCAATCATGCATTTACCTTATTTCTTAGATGTCATGATGGAAATCATGCTCCATCCCTCCATGCTACTAAAAACTAACATTGCACATTATAGATTTCTTTTTATGCATATGCTATTACATTGTTATATCTATTTAGGCATACCCCTATGGATCTAACAATCTCTCTATACAAATTTTTCTATATCTTGAGATCAGGCAGATAGTAGAGAACATAATCAAGTTTTTAGTTTTAGCTCCAAACAATAACACCAAACATTGGACTATAGTGTTGGACCCTAAAGTGTCTATTTTATAGTGCTAGTGTCTAGATAATAGAATTTCCATTTTTTCTAGAATCAGTCAAAAGGGTGAGTTCAGTCATAGTTTTGCCATAATAGTACAGTCTAGAATATAATAGTTTTTATCACTTATTTGCTCAGAGAATCTAGATATAGGGGGCATCATGTACAGCATGAGTGTTTCCATTTATAGTTAAAACATGTTAATTAATATAACTTTTAGTTTAGAATCTATGTTTTAAACACTAGTTATTGGGGGCAATGTGTGTGGCACATGGGCCTTCTCTTTTTTGAGTTCAATACATTTTTCTTACATGTTCCTTGTAGTTGCATGCCTTACTTGATATATAGGTGGTTGGAATCACCCTTTAAGTAAAATTTAATACAAGTTTTCTTCTTATGTACCTGAGTTCTTGAGTGGATTCCTAAGCCTTGATTCTAATTTTACAAGGGCTTTTATACAAGTATAATCTCCATCTTTCAAAGTGGCCAACATTGGCCTAGTTTCTAGTTACAATCAGATATCCATGCTAACATTGTTATATTACAACATATTCATGGGATTCATGAGCCATCTCATATGACATTCAAATTATACTGATATCTTTCTATTTAGCTTCACATCATGGGGCAATGATGGAGCCAAAGGACTAGCTAGCCCTTGTATTCTTGAGCCACCTATTCAAAGGGATTAGACACATGGTCTAGACATTGATTAACACACACATGAGTTTTTAACTTTACATAATTGGTGATTATGGAGCTAAAGGGCTTGCCTTTTCATTCTTGATCCACCTTCTAGGGGATTGAACACTCATCTCATCGATCGATATAACTCTTGGTTCAAACATACATCCAACATCACTCAGCACAATAGGTTTTATATTGGTTCACATACCCAGTGAGGTGTATTCATTCATTTCTCTCTCTTTAGCCAACTTTTTATGTTATTATTTTAGATATATCATATCTACTAATAATTGATTTACTTTCACTCTACTTACTTATATATTTGCTTAGTATAATGTGTGCTCACTATGCACAATCCAAAATCACATAGCTTCTTGACCTTAGCCTCATAGGTAAGTTTAGGTACACTTTTATTTTTTTCCTTTATCTTAGTATTTGAATTTGATACATACTTAGAATCAATGGGGAGAAAATGTAATCTCTTAAAAATTCAATTTGAACAAATTTAGCATGACTTGTGACACCCAAACCATAGGTCTCTCATGCTTCCTTACACAGCCCATTAGGCACATTTTTTACTATTTCCCAATCATCTGAGGCCTTCCAAATTCAGCCCCAGCTATCCTGAACTCCTCTCCTAAGCATAGACCTATCCCCTAAGGTCCCTTTCCTCTTGGACACTAGTGCCATAAGTTTGACTATAGTGTTGGACCCCGAGGTGTCCACTTTTTGGAGCTATTATCCAAGTCACTCTTAGCCTCAAATGGTTAGATTTTCTTAGTTCCTTATCTTTTTCCATGTCAGCTTAATGTGAATTCATCTAACCTAGGATCATTAGTTTCCCTAAAAAATCCTATTCAAGGGTCATTTAGAAGGGTTGATAATTATTCAAAAGGCACAAGCTAGAAATACACTAAGCACCTTCAAGCAAATCCTCCTATTCTCTACATACAACCAACTATTTTTATTTTCAACCTACTCAAGCTCTCACAAAAGTCATGATTCATCTCAAGATTAGCCATATTTGCATAATACTTACATTACATATACATGATTACATAATATACATTCAACTTAGGAGAACTACATTGGCCTTGATCCCTCTTAAGAGTATTTATATGTCGGAAGCATGCCCACACATGGGGGATGATCACATTTCCAATGTATAATACACACCAACTCTTTTTTTAGTTGATTCAAGACCACTTATCAAGCCTAAGGAGGAAACTAGGACCCTAGAAGATAAAATCAGTTGCACATAGAGCTCTATAGATGATCGAGACTTGAAAATTTAGACACAGAGCCTCTAAAAGTATCAGGATAGAACCTAAAAATCTTAGAGGAAGAAAATCAAAAGGAATATAGTGCCAAAAATAGGATTGTAGTGTTGGACCCCAAAGTGTCCAATTTTTTATGCTACTGTCTAGGTAAAAAATAAAATTCTAGGTCCTATTTTTGATAGTCTACTCACTCAGCTCATCAATTTGCAATTCCAAATTCCTATGTCTTAGTCTAGAAATCATCTAAGTTCACTTTCTATCCCTTAAATTTCTATTTTTAGTAATTAATTGATCAAATCTAGATTTAGCAAATTAGTAAGTTAATGTAGGCATATTGTATTACATATTTTTTAGATTAATATAGACCTTTTACTAAATAGGAAATTAAACACTTAGTTTTCTAAAAATAATAAAAAATTACCATTGGAAAACTTATTTCTTTGAATGTAATGAAGTTATGGTTACTTTTTCTTCCCCCACAGTGTGATGTAGGCTAAAATATTATTATGCAAGGTAGATCTAGCTATTGAGTTTAGTACCATCAAATTTTAGAAAATATAATTTAAGATCACATAGTGGTTATCTAGAGGAAAACACTATCTAATTTATGATCCCTATTAGTTCATATTGTTTGATTTTCAATATGGAGGTTGAAAATGTGATCATTGAGCTCAAATAGTGGAGATTTAATTCTATTCAGAGTTCAACAATGTCTTTTTCCATGGTGTGGGTCCCTACATAAGTAATAACCATTTTATAAAGGGCTTAAAGGTGCCAAAAATGGTTGAGTTAAGTTATATGTTAAATTGATGAACTTGAAAAGATGATTACAATGGTTTAATTTTGACACAAGTGAAAAAAATTAAAAAATGTGCTTTCAGATTACAAGCAAAATATTTTTTATATGGTATTTTTTTAGGAAATGTTTAATACCCCTTAAAATGATCAGTATGGTGAGAAAATAATAATTGTGTATTCTACCTATGGAATCCAAAAAATATATATACTTATATAGACATTGTTGTAAGAACATATGATGCATACACAGAACACAAGAGCCTACACAAAAAATGGAAATACATATATAAAGGTTTTAAAATATGGCTTGTACTATTGAATTACTTTTGCAAAAATAAACCTTCAAATTTCAACATAGGTAAAATTTTTAAAACTTGGTTCAGAGTGATGATTGGTTTTAAATTTTAGCTCATAACAATGGCATTCTATAGTGAAATCTTCGTGCCACCACTATATTTCCACTTCATTGTCACCAAAATACCATTAGGGTGATGTGAGAGCATATGGTGGATAAAATTAAATATCCCTAACTTACCAAAATTGATGAAAAAAATCAACCCTAAAAAGTGATATGATACCAAATGATATGATCCTCCTTGAAATAAGTTAGAACTAGACTGAAATTATGTGAAAATAAATCAAGAAGTAAATAGAAATAGAATGATTATATTAAAATAAAGTTTAATTTCATTAAAATTATGGTTGGCCTCTTTGAGGGGGGGAAATCCTTTGAGCAAGCTCAATTCAATAGAATTTTTGGATGACTTCTCACTAGTTTAGACTCTTATTTATACTAGTTTATCACTAATTAACTACTACTCCCTATGAATGTGAGATTATTAAAATGGGATTGAGGGATGTCTTACAAATAAATTACATTTGTATCCTTTTATTAATGAAATAAAATACAAAAATATGGTTAGGAAAAAGAGGCTCTTAACATTAGTTTCATCAACTTGTTACAAAACATTTCTCTTTGAGTTTCACTTGAAATCTTATTAGCCTTTTGCATACTTTTTGAATCACTACTTGTAGATGTATTATTTTTGAGATTTCACTTTTGGGATGAAGTCTTGTTATATGCTTTAAATATTTTGGGAATTAATGTAAAACCCTAAGTAGATAAAAGATCCAAGTATGTAAATCAAGGAATAAAATACTACAGTATCAACAACCACTAATTTATACAATAATTGATTTATTTGATTATCCTATAAATAGAAATGAATTGAAAAAGGTGTACTTAACAAGAAAATATGACTAAGATGTATAAGTGGTAGGATAGAAATTGATTTGGGAGTAGGGCAAAGTGTCTTCATTAGAGAATATGTGTTGAAACCCTCTTCAAAAAGTAGTGTGGCACTCTTTTCTAATTATACACTACATTATCGACCTTATTTGCAATTTTATTAACATTGTGCAAATGAAATAGTGAAATTTAGGGTAGAACTTTACTCCATTATAGGAAGCATGTTCTTGCATAAATGAGACTTGAATCATCATCTTTCTTTATTTTGACTAATTTCACTATGGAACCCTAAGATTTCGTGCTTGCTAGGGTTTTTATGAACACGTGTAAGAAGAATGGCATTATTATGATATGTTGGATGTGACCTCAACACCCCATATGTTGAGCATTACCTACATACTAATACCTTGAAAGGGGATCAATCCTGATGTATTTTTCATAATATAAGTATTGGTGTAAGTGAGATTGATGATAGTATGCCTAAGTATGAATGCCAATTTGAATGCTCTGAGTGTGACTTGAAACTATAAATTTGAGTAAAGCTGAGCTTTGGGTTGCTATAGATGGATGTATGCAAAAATAGGGGTAAATAGGGATCAATAACCTTAATTTTCACAACTATTTATGATCTTTTTCACGAGAATTTCCATCTAATGGGTAAATTAATGAGAGTGGTCTTTACACAGTGTTCTCATTCTTATCAAGACCTAAAATGAGTCTAGGATAACCCTAAGATGCTTTGGGGAGTGGAAATATATTTGTTATGGGTGAAAGAAATATCAGGCCAATAGTGCTACCCTTTTTTCCAATATCACATTGCACTATAAACCAAATGGGTTGTGTTATTGTCCAAGTGGTTGTCACCTATGAAGAAAGATCAGGGATGCCTAGGTGATAGATTAATGCAGCTTTTGGTATATCTAAGCCTAGGTTAGATGTGCATACAATTTAGAAAAGGATCAAGTGAGGCCCTAAGATAGGTTTAGGGATAAGATAAGGATAGGGTGGTCTCAATTAACACTCATCCCATTAAATGACATTTTATGTGACTAAATTTCCCCCCCTTTATTCTAGAAATGCAGTAAAGCAAAATGACTAGGATAAAGGAAAGAGAAATGTACCTGGACTTACCTATGAGGTGAAGCTAATGAGTTTGGGTAAAGTATGTGAATTGTGCTCCATTGTGTGTCTTATAAATGAAACATATATTAATCAATCCTTAATTGATAAATATCAACAGTAAATACAAAACTAATCCAAGAGATTTGAGAGAGAGGAAAGGAATACACACACCTCATTGGGTACATGAACCAATACAAAACATTGGTGATATATTATGTGTGTATGTACATGGTGATCAAATGGTGAATATATTATATTGGGTTATTGGCTTGCCAAATACCCATGTGTGGGTGGCTCAAGAACTTAATTTGGCCTTGACTCCATCATTTCCCACCATTTTTTGATGGATCATAATATATTAATAACTTAGATTGCACTGATGAGTTGTCCAACCCTCTCATATACATGGCTCAATAAATCAAGTAGGCTAAGACTCCATAATTTCCTACCCATGTGTATTAGATGAATCTAAAACTAAAACTATGTAATATGGCTCTGGACTACATGAAATTTCTCAAATGTAAAATGACTTTGGGCCACTTGGGAATGTATAATGACTCTACGCCACTCGAGAATGCCAATTGTAATCATGTGTAAAACTAGTGCATATGGTATCTACAATATATAATATGGAGAATGACATGTATTTTTCATTCCATCTAAGAGAACTGGTGAAAAACCAATCATATGGGAAAAATGTGTTGTGCACATACCCCTAATTTTGATATATGTGCATATGGATCTAGATAGAGTCATGGTAATCTATGTCTATAAATATCTAAAACTAAAACAAGAGTTATCATGCCACACATGACACTCCCAATCAAAAACTTGTGTAATTATATGTAAAAACTGAGTATATAATAAACATATATAATAATCTATGAATAAGACTATGCAAATATAAACTATATATGTTGTATCTTTTTGATAATTATAGAATATTCATAATTTTGATGCTTCTGGTCAATAACATAGTGGGTGGACTATAATTCCCTACACTCATGGGAATGTAATGTGCTACTATACAATAATGTTGTTTAGTATAAAAACTAAGATTGATCTATGTATGACTATATTTCACTATATTTTCTTAGGTCTGAGCTTTGTAATCTATGTTTGTAGGCTAAAAACTATGTTTTGAGTGCACTAGGATGGATTGATATTTGTGAAAAATCACTGCTAATTCTATCTCTTTTGAGTGGATTTGGTGAACCTATGAAATAATTATCCTTAAAATAAAATATATGCATCATGTATGTTAGATTGAAAATATATGATATAAATAATATAATGTGTATACATGACAATAGAATGTAAAAGTGTTTCAGCATAAGTTGGAAATATACAACGTATGTTAGCTATAGTATTCATAAGGTTTTCAAGATAGATATACAAATTTATGTGTGTATATGAATAACAAATCTAAATATAATCTAAGTAAACTACTTAGGGGGATGGGGTATAATGTCCATCAAGGCACCCAATGAGGAAGGGGAGATGCATGAGGTCCCTCATGGCCTCATAAATTGGATGTGAATGCAAAAAGCAAGATATAAGTGTCATATCCATGGTTTATACATGAAAAAATACATACAAATACACAAAACACATAAATTAGGCCAAGGGGAAAAAATAAAAGGGACATGGGTACATGTCACTAAGTTTGAGAAAGTAATACATATAAGGACATGTTCAAATGTCTACATATGCAAAGAGCACACAAATTTATCTTAGATCCACATGGGAAGACATATTCAAATTTCCACATACATAATAAATAAGCACACACAATGACATGGGCACATGTCCAAACCATACATGCAATAAAATGAATTGGCTTATATCCATAGAATAATGGCATATTCAAATGCCCTCAAGTAAATGTAGAAGCAAAGAAACATAATCAAATCTAAACTTAGGAAATATATAAATGAAAGTATGTATATAATCATGTGGGATAAATACATATAAGATCAAAGATTTACATAATTTGAGTATACAGTAGTATTAAAAAAAACATTAGTATAGTATAGGATGATCAATATCAAGATACAATAAATGATAAATTTGTGATATGGAGTATAGAAAGATATACCTGGAAAATTAAAAGTTGTGTAGTATGATGACCCTAATGGGCTAATATATCAATGTTGAATCTATGTATATTGTATGTGCCCCTAATGGGTGAATAATAGTAAATCTATATCTAGGTGGAAGACCTATTTCTTGTATTAATCTGTGAACACTTAAAGGGAACAAGTGAAGCATGCATGTATGATAAAAATGACTATACTAGCATATATAGCATATGTAATAACTAGTAAATAGAGGGAATTTAAACATATAAATACATCAATATTAAATTTAAATATTTTCTAAGAAATATTTGAATGTTTTTATATTTTTGAACATATTATTTTTGTGTTTTTTTAGTACAAGTTATGTATAAGTGACATGAAAATGAAACTATGTATAAGTAATATTGTAAGTAAATAAGATTATGTATAAAATGAAATGTAGTGAATTTAAAGAGTTAAGAGAAAATCCATAAGATGTGGATAGTAAAATGCCAGATTTGGTGGGAGGTCATCCACTATCAGATATTGAATCTACTCAAACTTGAATAAATCATCATTATGGTGATCATCATATTGTTCTTCCTACATAATTATAGCCTTATCCTTGGTGTTAATCTAGACTTTATGTATTTAGATAATGTGTTCCTCTATTATGTAAGAAGAATCCTATGTGGTGCTAAGGTAGACCACATTTGACTTTTGGATGTTTGTATGAAATATATGATTTTCATTTAGGTCATCATAGAAAATGAAATGTATGTCCCTCATAACTAGAAGTCAAAAATCTATCTATCCAATTAACTATGGTATCCATTACCTGTAACCATGTACTACCAAGTGTAACTTGTATTTGAGTGTCTATGCTCATGATAAAAAAATAGCATGTTTACCACCTTAGCGCCATATGAAACTAGTAGTGTGATATGTCCTAAGGAGTCATAACAATGAATACCATGTTATAGCTTCATCTCTTAATTACCTATGTGTTATAATATCTCCAAAGTACAAGTGTTGGGATCATAATCCTCATCTTTAATGACATTAATAATGTATTGGTCCCTAATAAAATCCTAGATAGTTAATACATTATTACTCAAATGCCAATGCTGATGAAGAGTCCATCATGGTGCTTATACTAGTGGAGGCAGAGGTTGTGTAATATAGATAGTGCTCTAAGCTTTAAGTTTATTAAATTTATATTGTAATGTTGAACATGTGTCCGTATCATGTTTGCTAATATTATGAAAAAGACAAAATGGTATATCATCCTACTGTGACATTCTACTATTGGATTTATGGTGAGTTGGGTAATGCCATCAATCTTATGTCAAGTAATATCTATAAAATCAGATGTGTTATGTCCTATGTATTGCCTACCTAAATCTAAATAATTGGGTTAATATCCATAGATGTAACCATATGTACAAAGTGTATAATAGAATCTACCTCTAATTTTAGGTGAGTGCCTAGTCCTATATCTGGGGTATTATGAACTAGTAGTGATGCCTATGTAGGGAAAGTTATGAGTGCCTTAGAATCATCGTTGTAATATCTAAGGCCTACTAGTGTGAATCTCAATCCACATAAATAATATTCAATGTTCGTCGGTGTTTTATCATCCTTTGTAGTGGCATGAGAGTCTGTATATGATTTTATAATGTATATATTCTTAGAGTTAACAAGTAATGGTAACTATGCTATGAGAATCTCATCATTAGTTATAGGAGGGGATAATCATGTTATAAGAGTGTCATTATCCATCATGGGTGAAAATGACTATGCTATAAGAGGACCTAGTATGGGTTTGGCAATAGTGGTGCTAGATTTCTTGACCTCATATGTATGTCATATAATAATGCTCTCCATATAAGGGCAGTTCAAGATGATGTTAACCGATGTATGAAATAAGCTGAGTTATAACATGATCCATGAGAGGAGTGATATACATGTGCATCATTATAAAAATGGAAGGTAATGAGCACGCAATACAAACCATAATAATTTTTATGAAAAAGTAGAAAATGGCTTCCATCATGATGATCATGATGAAAATTGATCAAATTCCAAAAATAAGAAGGGAAACCCTACTGGTACACTAAAGTTTTGAGAAATATGTTTAAACTAAGTCAAGTTCACCAAATGATTTAACTATTTTTAGAATTAATGTAAAAACCTAAGTAGATAAAAGAGCTAAGTATATAAACTAGGGAATAAAATATTATAGTATCAATAGCCATTGATTTATACAACAATTGATTTGTTTACTTAGCCTATAAATAATAATGAATTGGAAAGGGTTTACTTAGCTATAAAATATGACTGAGATAGATAAGTGGAAAATTGAGAAGTAATATAGAAGTAGGGTAGTGTGTCGTTAGTAAATAACATGTGTCAAAACCATCTTTACATAGTAGTGCACTATGTTATTAACCTTTTATGAAGCACTATTGACCCTATGAAAATGAAATAATGAAATTTGGGTTAGACATTTGCTCTATTATTGGAATCATGTGCTTGCATAACCAAGACCTAAATCATCATCTATGTTTTATTTTGATTGATTTCATTATTTAAACCTAAACCTCCATGTTTTCTAGGGTTTTGATGAACACATATCTAAGAAGAGTGGAGTTAGTAGGATAGCTTGGGTATGAACTCAACACCTCATGTGCTAAGTGTTGAATACATACCAATAACTCAAAATGGGATCAATCCTAATATAGTTCACTTAATTTAAGTGTTGGTGAAAGTGAGAGTGATGCTAGTATGTTTAAGTATGAATGCCAATTAGAATGATCTAAGTGTGACTTGAAACTATAAATCTAAGTAAAGTTGAGCTCTTAACTACTGTAGATGGATGTATTAAAAAATATGGGTAAATAGGGATCAATAACCTTAATTTTCACATATTTTTATGATCTTGTTCATGATAATTTCCATCTAAGGGATAAATTAATGAGTGAGGTCTATATATAATGTTTTGATGCTTGTTAAGACATGAAATGAGTATAGACTGACCCTAAGATGCTTTGAGAAGTGAAACTATATCCGTTATGGGAAAAAGAAGCTAAGGGTCAATAAAACTACTCCTTTTTCCAATAGCACATTGCACTATAGACCAAAGAGGCCACATTATTATCCAGGTGGCTAGCACATATGAAAAAGGATTGGGGATGCCTAGGTGATGGCTCAATGTGGATTTTGGTATATATGGGCATGGGTTAGACATGCATAGAAACTAGAAAAGGATCAAAATAGGATATAAGATAGGTATAAGGCTAAGCTAAGGATAAGGTGTTCTCAAGATACATTCATAACATTAAATGACATTTTATGTGACTACATTTGACACAACACTACTAGATGAATATGTAAATGCATGATTAAAACTAGAATATTCTAGATTATTTGTATATTTGTTGTTATTTTCAATTGAAATTATATTTTAACTTAAATACTATTTTTTATTTTCTAATTATTCTATTATGTTTCTCATAGTGATGATTTGATCTTTAAGGTCTTCACAAACACAAACCCTATGTACTTATGATTAAATATGCTTACCCACACCATCAAGAAGAGATGTGGGAGGTCAATAGGATTGAGTAAGGACATGTTATTTACATTAATTTCTCACCATAGGGTGAGATATCATACCTCTTTGGATAGTGATAACATGGACCTAGTTAAATGGAAAGTAGCTATCACCATCTTGTGAAGCATCAATCGAAGTTCATATAGACATAGAAGGTGTATTGTGATTAAGTGTAACCTTGATTTTATTGTATATTAGTGTTATCAAATTTATTACATAATTACAGAATATATTGATTATTTATAGCTAACACCATATAATTTTAAAAATTATGTTTTAAATTAAAAGGTATATACCAAAAGTAACCCATATAACCATTATATGATGTGTACAATAAATAATAAACTACCAAAATATATCCATTATTATTTTTTAATTTAAAAAAGGTTTTTATTAAAATAATAAATTATACAAAACCTATAAACTAATTTTAAAATAGGTAAACCATTTATCCCCTAGTCCAAATTTACTAAAATAGTAAATTATAAATTCCAAAAAATCTATATTAATATTGTAATTTTTTTAAAGATTGTATTAATATGCATAAAAAAAACCTTAGATAAATTTTAAAATACATGAATTATTTATAATATATTATGTGAACAAGAAAATATATTCCACAAGCATAGGAAAGGAAAACACTAATATAAAAATGAGGGTGAAATCCTCAGGGAAAAAATAAAACTTCTAATTTTTCACCAAGAAAAAGAAGAATTCAAAGATCAGATCTAAAACCCTAAATATTTTATTGAAATATTATAAATGAGATAGAAAATCCTAAGATAAACTTATGGTTTGAAGCAATGCTCAAATTAAAAAATGGGTTCACTAATATGTTTATTAAAATTTGGGAATTAAGAGAGTTTTAATCCTAATTAGACATACTTTTATGTAAAATTAGAATGATACATATATGAAATGAATGACACAAATTAATTTAGAAATTATTAAATTTAAAAATATGCTAAAAAGGTAAAGTACCAAAGAAATACAACTTAGTAGGAAATAAGATGCATAAGACTATAACTACAATTGTAAAAATGACTATATGACTATATGATGGTGATGTGAATCAGGAACATGGATTTACTTGGATTTAGGGTGTTGGTGTCTTGTGAGGGTTTGATTTCTATTAATAATATAACAGCTTTGCTTTCCCCTATTTGTCTTGTTTGACCGTGTGTGAGCTCTTGATCTATTTCAAAAGGCATATTGTACCTTCTTCACCAAAAACATTGCTTAATGACATAAGAGGATGAATGAAATCACATGCTAAAAAGGGGTTCATGGTTTAATTTTTGGTTGACCTTAACACCCCCTATGTTGAGCATTTCCTACATACCAATACTCTAAATATGGATCAAAAACCACTTAGTTCTCCCAAGTTATGGTGGTGTGTGTGAATGACTGCTATAAAATGTTAAATTCTAGTGTAATCCTGGTATGATTAGATGATTCAATAATGACATGTGACCTGCGAGATGTATTTATAATTAACTTAGGGATATTAGGGGTATCTAGGATCTGAATGGGTAAAAATAGATTATTTTATCTCAATAAGTGGATAGATATTCTAGTGATTTCGAATCATACGAGCCTCTAGTGAATAATTGTTATAAAATGTGGCTTTATAGTCATCATTTCAAAATTCCTTAGAGTGAGGCTTACTAAATGTGTGGGATGATCCATTAAATGAGTTTGAATTTGAGAATCCATCTATTATTTTGTGGAAGGATGTAGTCAACATAATTAAACAATACAAGTGAACAAGATATTCCTAATAGAGGAACCTTGTCTAAAGAGCAAGGATAATTGATCTAGGAGTGTGAATCATTATAGAGATGAGCTTAGGTTTCTTGGAATGAGAAATAGGTACATTTTTTTATCATTTTTTTATTGCAAGAGTGGCTCATTGGCACAAGAGTGAAGTAATGATGGTTAAAAGACCGTGAAATCAAGCATGAGCTAAGTGTGTATAAGGAGTGGTCATAAGAGCATTATTTTAGTGAATAAATGTTAATTTATGTGTCTACAGTATTGGGATTAGTATTTACATTAGGTAAAATACTATTTATTATTTGTTATTCACTATATGATTAATATAATTGTTAGTTGGTTAGTCTAATATACACTATGTAACCTTTAAAAATATTCAATAAAGAAAGCCACTTCACTTAAAACAATCAATCAATAATCTTGTAGGTGGCTAAGTGGCCATCAAGCATAATGGCTAAGTGAACATCAACCTAATATAATCTTTAATTTTCTTATGGACTCTATGAATTTATTACGGTTGGTTAAAACAAACATGATTTAACTATATTTGATAGTGTGACACTTTTAAAATCTAGTGCACTTATTATAATGTCATTTTAAATTGGTAAAAATAATTAGTAGGATTTTTTTATCCAAGCTTGAGTAGAAAAATCCATCATCATGATTTAGAAAAAATAGTAGGAATCATAGATTAACATGTATGTGTAACTTATAGGGGTCATAGATTAATGTGTATGCCATAAAAAAACAATTACTATGATTAAGAAAAAAAATCCATTGCTAAGCAAGGGGACCAATAGTTGAGACCCCTAACTTAGTGGGGTCATCAATTAATGTGTATGCCATATAAGAATCTCTATTTACTATCAAAATATGAATATCAATTATATTAACTCAATTATATCCACTAGAGGTTCAATAAAAATTGTATATGTAACATTTAAACATTATACAATAATATGTCTATTTAAATGGGTTATCATAGATAAACAAAAAGTTGAAACTTGTCCACCCAATAGCTATTCAGTTAAACAATAATACATATAAAAATTCCCATCCAATTTTAAATCCTTAACATATATAATTATAAAAAAAATATTGTATTTAATCTATCCATCCACATTGTATATTTATTACTTGTTTAACAATACACATTAAATCCACATCATAAATTCAATTAATACATATTTATATTAATGCCAAATAATTGATATTTGGAGATTTAAGGGGATGAATTTGGCAATGGTTATAGAGGCTAATAATGGCATGATGTCTGAACAAAAGAATCAAGGGGGAAAACCATAGATGAGTGACACACCATGAGAGGTAACATAAGGTACCTTTAATTTTAAAGTTGTTTGAGATTTCTCATTTCTCATTTCCTACTAGACGCATGTCTTCTAGTAGTTCTTTACTCATATTTACCAGTCTATGATGCGTTGTAGATTTTCTTAGTACATAAATGGTCAAACTTACCTTATGGTGTGTGATTTAATATGAATCAAAATCCTCCTTTTCATTTAAATAATAAAAATGAGTCTATCCTTTAACTCCAAGATTGAAGCTTACCCACATGAAAAGAAGAAGGATGCCACTAGTGTGGAAAAATGATTTGATCCTCAAACCTCTTGTCAATTAGTATTTTCATTTGTAGACTGATCAATTTGTATATTAGACATAGAGCTCATATAGTGCCATATGTAAAGTTTAATGTGTACCCAGATCTTGTAAATATTTGCATACTCCCTTAATTTACTATTTTTTTCATTATATGTCTTATCATTATAGCATTGGATAACATATGTATCTACTTCTTCCATGGGTTCCCTAGTATGTCATAAATTTTCATAGTGTTATTGTATATTTTTTATAATTTTAGATTTTGAGGAATTTTGAATGCTTTATTTGATTTTTTAAGGATGCCTTGATGGGGATGTATTCTTGGTGCCATTTAGGCATCTAGGTATGAAATATTTTTGAATAAAGTTTATGAATGTTACCTATAAATATAAAAAAATACATTATAAATATAGTTCTCCTATGTTTTTAGCCATGCTAGACGGGTCACCTATAATATGAGTTTAAGAGGAATCTCAATAATTTTATTGAGTATTGGACAAAAAAAGATAAAAAAATTATAAAAAAATTGTTTTGTTTAGGTAGAAGGCATAATTTCCATATGATTTAATATTATCAACTTGAATATTTAAAGGAGGTTATTTTAATCTTTGCATCCATGCAAATATTTCATTGCAATTTTACACATTTGAAATGTTAGAATATTTAAGTTTCAAACTCTATGGATTTGCTTGAGCTAGTTAATGTTTCAATTGAAAGGTCAGTTGTAGGTTGTCTCAATTTAAAAGAACAAGTTGATTCATATTTAGAATGGTTATTCTAGATTATGAATTATGTTAGTTTTAGTATTTATGTATTTGTTTTGTTGTAATGCTTATGACTATTGATTTTTAGAGTGGACTAGGGGAACAAATTTCCAATTGATATTTTCCCTCATGGGGTTATACCATGTTTACTTAAGACATATGTATCAAACTAAAGGTCCTAAGTTCATGGCTATGTTTTGGGAGCTCAAGTTCAATCTCATTTTTTTTACATTTTGTATTGTAATTTTTGGATTGGTAGTCAAGCACATTAAAATAACATAAACATTATGGATCACATGTGTTTACGCATTGTTAATTATAGATTTTAAAATGGCATTCCTAGTTAGGCAAATGAATAAGTGTAGTTTTATTAAATATATTGCTAGTTTTATTTTATTTATAGTTGTAGCTTTTGTTTCAAAATGGGAATTTGTGCATATGAATAAATTATTTCAACAAGATTAACATAGATATATCAAGGACCATGTCACCCTTAATTTCATCCTCTTCATTAGTTAGCTATTTTATGCTCTTATTTTTGTGCATTTGCATTTATTTTAGTATTTTAGTTTTATGAACATCATTCTTCTATTTCCAGATGAAATTAAATTTATGGATGAGTACTTATAAGAATTTTTATATCATTTTTTTCAATTTTATTATCACGAAACATTAACCAAATTAGGAATTTGATATCTTCCACATGAAAAGGATGACAAGACCAAGATATGAGTATTTATGTTTTGATGGTAAATTTGGTTGGTTGGTATTTTTTTTTTCAAAATGCTTATCAATCAACACAGGAGAAAGTAACACAACTATTGTAAGTCGTCAAGATAAAAAAATGAATCTCTATGATTCTAACTTATAAATTCTACATGCATTCTCCAAAAAAGAATAAAAACCTATGGGTGGGTTTTGTCAAGTAAAACATTACAAACATAACTACAACCTAGCAAACATAATAAATTATTATTTTCTCTATGGTATAGTTATATAAATTTTATAGAGGGTCTAGTGGTTGGGCTCCATTTTTTGTATATTTCAACACACCAAGCCCATTAAGGTAAATGATGGTGACCATAAGTTGCACATCTCCTCATTTTAAAGCAAATAATGGTGATCATATGTTGTACTTCTCTTCAAATAAGTTTTTAATGGGAGTAATTTAATATTAATAAAATATTGGAGTTGTTGTTATGATATAATTAAAATCTACAAAAAGTTCATATGCATTTAGGAGTGTTCCCTCTTTTTTGGGGGTAAGTGCCACATTTAATGAATAAAGTAAATTCTATTAAAACTATTAAAAAAATTAAAACTCAGTTAAACTTGTAGGTTTATGTATATAACCCTATTTTTTGGGAAATATGTAAAGGAAGGATGGAATCGAGCATAACCCTAATTTTTTATTCATTTTCACCCTATTTTTTTGAGTGGTATCTATGTCTTGTCCTCCAAAAAAAAACTAAATTTTTATTACGTTTGTCTCAAGCATAACTAAGAAGGGTTTCATCACCTAAAAAAAATGATGTTGGATGTAGATGTAGGTTTTTAACCATGTAGATTTGTCTCCTTCATTTTCCTGGTGTCACTGTCTAACCAAGATGACTTCATCCCACCAAAGGAGATTTGTGCATACATAATTATGATTAGGGTATTTTTTAGGGGATATTTTTTTTCCAATTGGCTATTTTTTTAAAAAAAATCTAAAATTTTAAAATCCTCGATTAAAAAAGTTCTAAAATTTAATGTAAAATGTCCATAAATTTGTTAAATTCACTAAAACATATATGTATTAATTGTAAATTCTAAGTTATTAATTATAATTTGCCTATCATACATATGTTTCATAGTCTTATATATATAAAATATTTTCCCATAATTAGACACTTAAAATACCTTAGTATAAGATAAATAACTATGATGATCATACTGATAAGATGTAGGGCATAGAAGCATTTTTAGGATTAATCGATGTTATATTCACTATATTTGAGTGCCATTAAAACTTGACCGATAATGTGGGGCTTCATTTGACTGATTGTGGCCCATTTTAAATAATGTTTTATCTAGTTTTGTTTGAAATTTATGTGTCTCCCTTTTGTTGCACTTTCATTTCATGTAATTTCTTTGGGTTTCACCTTGGCACTTGTGTTTGACAACTAGGGAAGGCCCAACCATATTTGTTACATGCATTTAGTATTTTCATCTTTACAACTTCTGAGTACATGTCAAGAATAAACTACGCGGTTTTAATTTTATTCACACACACACACACACACACACACACACACACATTATTGTTTAGACATTATCTTAAATGGGATCAATGAATTATATTCTATTGTATTACTTTCATAAAAGGTTTTTTTGGTCTTATGTTTTAAATGCTTGCAAAAATTTCAAAGAGATTTGTATAAATGTGTTCATTTTCTAGCCTTCTTACACAATACTAGAATTTGATTTTTTTCATGATTACATTTACAAACATTTATTTTACGTGAATTAGTGTCTACCAATTCCAATCCTTTACTTATTATCATGTCCATTGAATCTTTGGGAGCAATTGTTAGTTTTTATATTATTATTTTATCCTATTTGTATCTTGTCAAAATCAATGTTAAGGAATCGATTATGATTTTTTCAATGAAAATTATTTATTAAAGATTATTGATTACATTTTAAAAAAAAAACATAAATACAATTAGATAATTATAAAATTTGGCATCTGCTCTACTTGGACTTAGCACTCAATGCCTTTTTAGTTTATACTATAACAATATTATAAATCACATATGTGTTCTTCAAATAGGGAAAAGATTTTTTGGTGCCTGTTCATAAAAAAGAACAAAATAATTTTTTATTTGCTTTGTGCATATCAAAATTTCAAAGTGCCAGTAAGATAAAAAAATGTCACTTTGAGAAGAAACAATCCAAAAGGGATGGGATGTCATTATATCTTGCTTTGAATATTACATTTAATTTTCTAGAGAATTATAAGTTTTTTTCAAGATCCAATGGAAAGGTTTTTTAATTTACACCTACTTGGCATTTTTTTCAAATATTATCCAATGAGATTATTTCCCTTGCTTAGTATTCACCAAAATATTATAGAAAATTGTAGGGTCCATTATTAAAATTATCCCTTTTGATTATCCCAAATTCATATTTAATTTCCATGTGCAATCCATTCACATACCTTGATATCTTCTCAACATTGTCTTCAACATGACTCACTCTAATGGTAAGTCTATAATAATCGATGTAATATTTCAAACTCATTTATTTTTGCCACAAAAATTTAATATTCTTGAAAAAATTCATGTTATAATCCATAGGAATGAGTTTATCCTTTAGATTCTTGACAAATCAATTCCAAGTATTAGTTTTATCCTTTTCTTTGTGCAATATTTAGCTTGAATATACTCCTAGCATAAGGATACATGTCCCTTCAACTATATGCTATAAAACTTAACCCACTTGGGATCTTCCATACTTTCATATACTCAAATTATTTCTATAACTTAGTGATCTAGTCAATGAGATATTCAAGAGTCAAAATTCAGAATAACTTCTAGGGTATAACTTTGGTTTACTTGTCATTCTTACAAATTCTCACAAGAATCAATCTTTAGGGCCATCAACCTATTTTGTATCCTAATATTTAGGTGTTTATTTTATAACTTCAACACCTCTTTCATCATATACCACTCCAAACCATGGAAGTTTTATGGTATCCATAGCCTCCATTTGGGATTTTATTTCGCTCATCAATCTATATAGATCTATAATCCTTGAAGCTCTAGCCACCATTTCCCTTCTACCACCTAAGACTCCTCTATATGCCATTTAATTAGAAATATAAATATAGATCTAGATACCAAATGATGATCTTATAGTTTCAGATTGAAATTTTCACTTACACCTTCTCCCCAACACTCTCGTTAGAATATGTCTACAACTACTTTCAACCCACACTTATAAATATGGAACCCAACAATCACTAATAAGTAATACAACCTTATTCTAATATCAAATGATGTAGTCAAAATTAGAGCTATCAATAAAATATTCCTTAGACCACATGTCCCTCATAATACACAATGGAATATGCACTAAAACACATCAAACATGACTCATATTTATTAGATTTCATTCAATAAGAAATATGATAGGCATAGTAACATAATGATACCACAATTTCACAACAAGACACATTATGAAATTAGATCACCATTATGATCAAGAGAGAACAAAATAGAAACTTTAATCTCCTTATGTTGATTATTGTTTAATGTTTGATCATGAATCACTAATAACTGATCATACATATCTTATATTCATTCCAATATTAATTCTCTTAGTTTTCATTCAATGTTTTATGATGGATGTATCAATGTTTTTATTTTAATTTAATTTTAGTATGTTTGAGTTTATAATGTTATTTTATGTTATTTAATTTTCAAATATTGTTTTTAAAATAGTTATGCCCCAACCCATCCCCTGCCATTACCAAAATCCAAGATTTTTTTACATCCCTCAAAATGTGTCCCACTATCCCCAAAGCTTATGTAATGTTGATTTTATTTTTTATATTTGGTTTCTTTGGGTTATTTTAATCTCCTTGTAGAGGTTATTCCTCTTCTCTATTTGGCTCATATCTAAAATCCCACTCTTTGGCCCTAAATATATTTATTTCTCTGGCATCTTTATCAATGTCTTCTTACATCATATTTTTTGACAAGGAAAGGTTATAATGGGATTTTTAGATGCCATTTATGCAAATCACAAGAGGATACCACTCACTTTTTTACTCAATTTTATTATTCTAAATAAATTTGTGACCTTGGTTCATTATCACTCGACAACATGTTTCCTTCTCTATAAATTATGTGGAGGATTGGCTTGAATGGTATGAAGAGGTATATAAATAAAATATTTTAAAATATATGTCATAGTTGGGATTCATTTTTATTTTGTGGAATATATGGAAATATAGTAACATGTGTCAATTATTTTATTCAAAACAAATTTGGTACCTTTGTTTCATTACCACCTAGCGAAAGTTGCCTTCTCTTTGAATTATATGGGAGATTAGCTTGAATGCCCTGAAAAAGCATATGAATAAACTTATTAAATTTATATGTTTTATTTGGGACTCATTTTTATCTTGTGGCATAAAGGGAAAGATAGTAACATGTGTTTATTTCAAGAGAAATAACTTATTGTTCACTCCAAACTTCTTTGTTCATGAAATACCCACGAGATTGGGCATTCCCTGAAAGGAGAAGGTGGGGACAACTATAGACTTTTGTCCTTGATTTTAGGACTGATATGGGATCAACCTAGGGCACAGATGTAATGGATTTTAAGTGAATAGTATCCAAGATATTTATTATCACCACCAAAAGTTTAATCTATAGTTTATACACACATGTTAAATATTGTTATGAAAATTTGAGTATTATGCTTCCTATTTATAAATAAAAATGGAAAGAGTAATTCAATTTCAAAAAATAAACACAAAAATATAGGGAAGATTAAGGTAAAAAAAGGGGAGCCTCCAAGTCTAAAATGAACTCAATGCATTGAGCATTGAATTGAGTGACTCTACCACAGTTATACCATTGTTAGACTAAGTTTTACTAAATTTATACCTCCAAAAACATACAATGGGAAGAGTATGATGGAATCATGAGTATGCATTCAATATGACTCTCACTAAATATGAGTATTAGTTTATTATAGTATAATACACATAAACACCATATGATAATTTGTAGATTAACACAAATTATCAATGCTACCAAGGGAAATGAGAGAATTCACACAGTGATTATAATAGCTAGCACATTATAACCATAACACATAAAATAGAAAAGTGTTAATCTAATTAACCTAACATTTATTTTCATTTAAGAATGGATATGTAAGAGAATTGAAACACAAAATAAACCCTCTTAAAAAAATAGAGATTGTATTGATTAAAAAGAGTAAATATTGTTACAATAATTGATATGGGCCAACTTTATCATCTAGAGAGATGAAAGAAAAAATAGGTGAAATCCTAGCTATAATCTGACAACACTTTCAACCAATTTTTTAGTTGACCATATATTAAAATACAATTAATCCTTATACAGAAAAGGATGGTGATCACGTCTAAATAGCATTAAGATCCTATCCTAGTCCCTGATGGCCACTCATTATAGTTACAATCATATTTCAAAATTTAAAACAAGGCAATCCCTTCAAAACCACAATAGGTATATAGGGGACCACTTAATTAGCATGAGGAGGTGGATGAGAAGGTTTGGATCCTAATTGATTTGACTTAGCATCCCTAACTTCCAATGTGGCCTCCATGAGGTCAAACTCTTTGTCTAGTTTGGCAAGATTCATTGGGGGTACCTTAAATACTATCTTAGCCTAAGTTACTAGTCTTTGATATAATTGGAAGGGTGCATAAATTGATTCTTGGACCCTAGATACCTAGTTGATGCTCCTTATGGACTGTATTGATAAATCCATCACCATCTAGGCCCCTTCCTAGTTTTCTTTAGAAACCTTTTGCCTCATTACCTAGTTGAATTGACCCAGGTAGACTCTGAATTACCCTCAATCAAGTAAGGTGTCATTTACGTGGAATCACACATAGATATTGACATCCTTGAATTAAGTAAATATCTTTTTCTTTCCCTATTCTAAGGGCCCCATTATAGTGCGAGCCATAGCCAACCACTCCATATCATCCCTCATGTTCTTGTTGTACATTTGGTACAACCCCAAGTTTGAGTATGACATAATTTTTAACTTTTGGAACATTCATTTATTATTCACCACTTGTAGCTTTTGACACTTCCCATAAATCTATGTAATCCTCTCCATGTAGGCCTAGGTCTACTATATAAGTATATTGGTCTCATCTAGAGTCTCCAGTACTTTTCTAAGAACTAAGAAATGTAGTAAGATAGAATCCTTCACCTTCCAAATTAGACTGATGGGAAATGTGCTATTCACTTGGGCTTATAAATTATGAACATGGATCTTCATGTCCTTGAGGATTTTCTCAAACATATCATGAATCACCCAAAGAATAGATAATATATCCTTAGCCATTGTTTCTTCTTTGATATGAGTCTTCACCTTGGTGAGGGAGAACAAATCCTAATGGGTTTGTCATATCATAGAGTTCTATTCTTATAAAAACTTTTGCATCAGTGTCCTCTTCACACTTTTGGATGTTTGGTAAAAACTCCATTACACGTCTAGGTCACCCTAAGTAATCATATCTGATGCCTGTGACCTTAGGGCCATTCCCCAAGTTATGAGAGGTGTAGAAGGGGTGGATAAAAAGGTAATGAAGGATAGAGGATGAGGTGGAGGGGATATGGAAGAAGTAGAGGGAGTGAAAAAGGAAATTAGTGGAGGTGAAGGGGGCATGGGAGTGAAATGGGGGAGGATAAAGGGGGAGGCCCATGGGAACATTTGTGCCCACCACTATTCCTAGGTTAAGTTCACCTAAGGAAGAATTTCCCATGGAAAAGGGTCATTTAATAGTAGGGAAGAGATGGACTAGTTAAAGGAGTCCCATGGCCCCTTGGGTGATGACAAAAGGGGCATGAGGAGATAGGCACTAAGGTGTTGTGATTGGGGATGGAGGAACTGTTGAGGCCTATATAAGAGGTTAGATCATAGTAGAAGGCCTTTAATTTAGATATGGAGTGTGAGTTTCCTTTTGTTTCTTCTTTAGCCTCTTACTCGGGTCGACTCTAGATGCTATAATAGATGGATTGACTAGGATAAAAAGAGTCATGAGGGATAATGGTGGAGTAATCATAGATATTGAGGGAAACACTAGGTTGATTGAAGTGGGTAGTGGAAGGGTTTTTATTGCAAGTGGTATGTTCTTGAAAGTTTTTTTATGCTTGATAATAGAGGCACACCCAAAGAATAAATTGAGAGGAATCTAGGCTATGATATGGATGGATTGAAGGGGAATAAAGAGGCAAGGATGCTCAAGAGGACTGAGGCCAAAGGTACTTGTGAAAATGATGGAGGGGTGTAATGGGCAAAGAGGGGGAACCACTTGAGGAAATTATGGGGGTGGAGTGAAATTGTAGATGAAATATAATGAGGATCACATCTTGGGCCATGATGGCCACTTATTATAGTTACAATCATATTTTAAAATTTAATACAAGACAATACCTTCAAACCCACAATAAATTTGTAAAGGGCCACTTAATTAGCATGAAGAGGTATATGAGAAGGTCTAGATCCTAATTGCTTTGACTTGGCATCCCTAGCTTCTAATGTGTCCATCACGAGGTCAAAATCCTTATCTAGCTTAGCAAGGTTCATTAGGGGATCCTTGAAGATTACCTCTACCTAAGTTGCTAGTCTCCAGTAGACTTAGAAGGGTGCCTCCATTGACTCTTAGAACCCAAACACCTGGTTTATGATCCCCATGAACTACATTGATAGATCTAGCATTGATTGAGCCCCTTTCTATTTTTATTTGAAAACCTTCTCCCTCATTACCCAATCAAATTGATCTAGGTGGACTCTAAATTCTCCTCAATCGAGTAGGGTGCCATCTAGGTGGAATAGAAAAAATATATTGACCTCTTTGAATTAGGTCAATATCTTCTTCTTTCCCTCTTTCAAGGGCCCCATTATAGTGTGAGACATGTCAAACCACTCCTCCATAGCGTCCCTCATATTCCTAGTGTATGTTTGGTACAACCCCAAGTCTAAAGTCAACATAAGATTTAGCTATGAGAACATTCCTTTGTTGATTAACACTTACAGCTTTTAACACTTCCTATTAATCTATGAAATCCTCTCTATGTAGGCCTAGATTTACTAGATAAGTACTTTGGTCTTAGCTAAATTCTCCATTACTTTTCTAAGAACTAATAAAAGTAATAAGAGGGAATCCTTGACCTGACCAATCATCCCAATGGTAAATTTACTCTTCACTTGGGATTATAAAGTTTGAACCTAGCTCTGTATGTCCTTGAAGAGTTTATTAGACATATCATGAGTCACCCAGAGAATGGATAGTGGATCCTTGGACATATTTTCTTCCCCATTTTGATTCCTCACCTTGGTGAGGGAGTTTTGATCCTAATGGGTCTACCACACCACTAGGTTCCATTCTTAGATAAACCTTTTCATCAGTGTCCTCTTCATGCTTTTAGAGGTTTGGTCAAAACTCCATTGTAAATTTGGGTCACCCTAGGTAGTCATATTTGACACCTATGACCTTGAGACCATTCCCCAAGTTGTAAGAGGTATAAGAGGGGTGGAAAAAATGGTAATTAAGGGAAGAGGATGAGGTGGAGGGGAGATGGAGGAAGTGGAGGGAATGAACAAGGAAATTAGTGGAGGTAGAGGGGGCATGGGAGTGAAAGGAGGGAAGATAAAGGGGGAGGCCCATGAGAACATTTGTGCCCAAAATTGTTCCTATATTAAGTTCACTTGAGGAAAAATTTCCCCTAAGAAAGGGTTTTTGAAAAACAAGGAAGAGATGGATTGGTTGAAGGTAAGTCCCACAACACCTTAAGTGATGGAAAAAGGGGGTCAAGGAGCTAGGAATTGAGGTGTTACGACTAGGGTTAGAGGAACTATTGAGGCTTATGGATAAGGCTACATTAGAGTATAATACCTTTGATTTGGAGCTAGAGTGTGAGTCACCTCTTACTTATTCTTTAACTTCTTATCCAAGTCAGCTATGGATGTTATAGTAGATGGACCAACTAGGATAAAGAGAGGAACAGGGGCTAATGGTGGAGGACTTGGATCTACTAAAGGAAGTGATAGGTTGACTAGAGTGAGCACTAGGAAGGTTATTCTTGAAATTGGTATGCTATTGAAAGTCATAGTTATACTTGATGATAGAGGCACACCCAAAAAAGGCACTAAAAGGACTCTAGGTTATGAGATGGATGGAGCAGAGGGGAACAAAGAGGCAAGTATGTTAGAGATGACTAAAGCCAAAGGTAATTGGGAAAATGATTGAGGGGGTAAAATGGGAAAAATATGAGTAATAGCTTGAGGTACTTATGGGGGTAGATTAGAATTGGTGGTTGCTAGGACCAGGTTTTCGAAAGTAATAGGAGTAAGGGGTAGAAAGGAAATGGGAAAAGTTGGAGGTGTTAGATGGGGAACTCATATGGGTGCCTATTAGGAGCCTCACTCTAACATCTCCAATAATCTAATGGAAACATCAAACCTTAGGATCTATGTGACTTGGGGTTGAGGTACTAGTGGTTGAGATGGTTATATGTAGGTTGCCTAGCATTGAGTAGCTCAGGTCTAGCTTTATTTCATCTAGGTTACTAGAGCTCCTAATAGAGGTAAAGGTAGAGGTAGGGTGTGAGAAGAGATTTAAGGAGGTAGAGGAGGAGATAAGGCATGAGGATCAAAAGCTACTGGAGGAAGTGGGGTTGGAAGTGGAACACAAAGAGGAGAAGCTGGTAGAATGCCTTATAAGATCCTTTAGGAGATAGCAAGTGATGTCATATTTGGGTCTTTCATAAATTGAGTAAGAGTTGGAGGAGGTGTAGAGGGTCCCACATAAACCTTCTTGCCATTCTTATTATTCTTTTTATGATCTAAGATAAAACCTCTTGTTCATTAGTGGAATCCAGATAGATCTCATCATCATATTTGGCTTGATGACCATAATTGATATTAAGGAAGGTTGAGTACCATTAAAAGTGAGATTTAATTATCCCCATGGGGTCCTAGTATTATAGATTGCATTTTTTAAGGGAAAAGGAGTTTATTATAGCTACCATCTTATGAATTAGAGGGAACGCCTTGTAGACATGGTGCCTAATTGTGATCATAAGTGGTAGGCACTACTTTTATTGATATTGGATGTAGACCCTAAAGCTTTCCTCCACCAAATAATAGGTAATCTCTTTCTCTAATAGATGGTATAGATTGAAATAGGTAGACAGAGTTAATCCTTGAGGAAACCTATGATTTAGATCATAATGTCTTCCTTGTAAATCCAATAGTCCCTGATGGTTATGATGGACTCCCTGATTGCCTTAGAGAGCTAGGGAATTGGGGCCTCATTGATGAATTGGTAGACAACTGGGTAGAAATACTTGCATATGTCCTAGATGTGATTATGGAACTAGTATCCATAAAACTTGTAAAATACTATATGGATCACTGAGGCCATGAGAATGCACATATGAAAATCCAAAGGCTTAAAATAGAGCATCTTATAGATTGCATCTAACAAGTAATTCATCTTGTATAAATTACTCCCAGTTCAAGAATCTATGATGGTATTGACCAACTTGAATTTTATCAATCCTCCCATGTTCAAGACTTCTAAGTGTGTGAGGAATATGTGAAGGAGAGGCACCCATAGCTCATTGACATGAAAGTAGTCTTAGGCCCTAAAAAACTAGTTCAATAAGATCATTCCTACATAGAATTTCTCCTAAAAGGTGAGGATTGTGTATGAATTAATATATTCTTTTTTAACCTATTTATCATCTAGATTTTTATCTTAGTCATGGAGGACATCATATATCTATTAGGTCCCCATACAAAACATTACCACTATTAGATCTTAGGAGAAGGTGCAGTCCAGGAGGAATTAATACACCTTGAAGTAATTCTTAGAGATATCAACAATTTAGTGCCGAGAGTTAGGACAAAACACCCAATGGACTTCATCCTACATGTGGATGGTGTTGTGAAGGAGGTTATTGAATAAGCCAACATAGGGGAATATTTCTAGCTTGGAAGAGACTATATGAAGTCCATTCTTCTTGTAGGATCTAAGGGCATCCTCAAACTCTACCTACTAGTCATTTTATAAGCTCGAATCCATAAGGACTTAATCAAACACTTTGAATAACTCATGGTAGTGCTTAAATTTAGTCAAGCTAGCTGGGAATGTGGTATCCTAGTCCTTAGGTTTAGCTTTTAGATTTGAGGAGGATGCAACCATTATAGCAAGATAGAGGGGCAATAGGGAAATTTTGAGCATAGAAGACATAGAATATAGGGGTGATTTGTGAGAATTGGAGATCTAGGATTAAGAGTATTTTCAAAGGTAATAGTGGTAATCATTATTGATCTTCTCTTAGGATTTTATAAATGCATGTACACATCCCCCATATATTAATGACATTTTTTGGTTCACTTTATTAGAATTAAAATTTGAGTTAGTGGCTAGATTTTCTCTTTACTTATAAATCCAAAGTTGAATTCAGAGCCCATGATCCTCCACCACCAACAGATATAACAATGGTGATATGATGTTTTAAAATTATCTAATCAGGCCTAGCTTCCTATTTTGTTCATGCCTTACACATGGTATGCATGTGGTCACATAGCTTATAGGATTCTTGGTTAACTCCTTGTCAACACATGTTACCCACTTGTTGGTCATCCTACTAACATTTGGCACATAGAAACATATTCATACTCTATGTCATTCCCTTAAGAAGGGTGATGTGTCACCTAAGGATACATAAAACATCTTTATTAGTTCTTCAGTCTCACCCATACCTTATTTTGACCTTCCCAGGGCCTTAGATGGTTGCTAGTTCATTTGTATACTTGGATCTAACATTATATGATAGGTTTAGGGACTGACCATTCCAATACTTGATGATGTGGAACCTTCTCATTTTTTTAGGCTCTCCTAGGCTCTAAAACCATTAATAAGTCTAGGTACTAGTCATTATAAAACCCAGTGATGTGGTAACTTCTCATTCAAATGGGTTCTCCAAAGCTCTAACATCTCTAATAGGTTTAGGGACTAGCCACTCTAACACTAAGTGATATGGCACTTTCTCATTCAATCAAACTCTCCCATGCTCTGAAAGGTCTGAGGATTGGCCACTCTAACTCTTGGTAACATGGTGCCTTCTCATTTAGTCATTCTTTCCCAGGCTCTGACATCTTTGATAGGTTTAAAGACTAGTTGCTCTAACACTTAGTGACATGGTGCCTTCTCATTTAGTTGAGCTCTCTTGGGCTCTAACATCTCTAACATGTCTAGGTTCTGACCAATCTAACACTCAATGACATGGTGCCTTATCATTCATACAGGATCTCCTTGGATCTAATATCTCTAATAGGTCTAGGGACTGGTTGATCTAACACTCAGTAATGTGTTGCCTTCTCATTCGATCGAGCTCTCCTGGGCTCTACAAAATTCATAAAAATGATTAAGTAAGAAATGAAAAGGTACACATTGAATTAAAAACTTACTTGTATATCATTGAGATTTTGATTTTCCATGAAGGGTGATGAGTCTATTTATCTAGGAATGGAATGAAACTCTGAGATATTTTGGCAAAATTCAAATTACAAGGTTAGTGTATTTATTCATAAAATAACAAACATTCCTTAGTCACAAAATAAAAAGAGGCCTATTATTATTCACATAAATTAGGATGACTTATATTCTAAGGATAAAATCAGGTGTTGTCAATAAGAATAAAAGAGAGGACCCCATGATCTAATATATGAGATTTATAGAGGGTACCCCCATTTTGAATAAAATGGGACATGTTGACCACAACAAATGGTGACTTCCATGAGAAAAATGATGACATGAACTTAGAACTTGATGAGTTTATTCTCCTTTCCTTACTCAAAATAGAGATTGTAAGAGGGATATTTATTCACAATATTAAAATACAAGGCACTACAGTCTTGTAATAGCAAGTGGCATAATGAGATTTTACCTTATATATGGCCACTAGTGTGTCTAAATTTTGATTTTCACATTTTATTTAATCATGGATTTTATTCAAGTAATCAAGTCTAGACTGGTTATCAAGGTTTATCTAAGGTGTGGATGACTTGATGACTTAGAGGGGAGATGGTTGGGGCATTGATCTACTACCAGATGAGCATCCATAGCCTTGACATAGATACTTATATTCCAATTCATTATGTTACTCCACTACCACCCAAGCTAAAAAGCCTATGGTGGAGATTTCTTGTATAGCCTTTTTGAGGTAGACTTAGAATTTGGATTCTTCATGATTTCCTTATTCTTTTCCAAGTTTTCTTATGAAAAGATTATCTTTTTTTAGTATTTTCCATTGAGGGTTTCAGAATAATCCAATGGTGCTTGGATGATAAGTAAGTTTTGAATACCAAACTAGTCTTTGATTAGCTCAAATAATCTGAAATTTTCTCAAGATATTTATTTTATGTGCATTTTGGTGGCTCTATTAGGGTGTGGGTCATTCTAAAATCCACTTATTTTTTTATAATAATTTTCCTTTCATATATGTAACATCAAAATTTTCAATTACCATCCCAAAACTAGCTATATTGAAGGTTTCAACCTATGTCTTCCTACTTCTTAACAATCCTTTTGAGCTTCAACCATCACCTAGAAAAGTTACTAACAAGGTTTGGGCATCAAAGGAATGCCATAAAACAAAGAGGGATCCAAAGGGGAAAAACAAAAAATAAAATAAAATCACATTGTGAAAACAAACACATGATAAAAGTAAACACACATCAAGAGCAAATATATATAATATATACATTACCACCTCCATTTGAGTTACTCAAAAACCACACTAGAGGGGACAACTAAGAAATAGTGTTTCAGGAACTACCCATTTAGTAAAAGTGGTAGCTCATTTCCCTTAAGATCTTTAAGATAGAAGGTGTTCTAGTGTAAGATTTTGTTATTTGGTATGGGCCAATCTAAAGGGGATCAAATTTCAAATGTTGGCCTTTATTTTTGTGAGACTTGCCCTGCATTAGGACCAGGTCAAATATTTTGAAGGTCTTTATCTTTTCCCTATTATTGAACCATCTTTTGACCCTATCTTGGTGTTTATCAAAGCTTAATAGAGTTTTATACTAGGATTCCACTAATTTAATTAGGTCGAGGAGTCTATAATTTGCCTTGTCATCCAGTCCAATGAATTATTACATGAACTTATAAGTCATCATCCTGAGCATAACTAGAATGATTGACTTAAATCCATATACCATAAGGAAAGGCAAGATTTTTAGATCTTGTTTATACCTAGTTCAATCCACCAATAAGATAAACTTTAATAATGAGTGCCATTCCTGGGGAGTTTCTCCAACAAATTTATTTATGGCATCCATCAAATCATTATTAGTATATTTATCAATTTTTTCCCTTATGGGTAGTGATTGAATGATAAATTTAGTGTGATCCCATTTTCATAGGCCTGCTCTGTAAATTATGCAAATTGAAAGGCTGGATCATTATCACATACTAAAGAAATAGGGGCCCCAAAATGGGTTGCTATGGTGTTCTAAAGGAACTTGATGAGTTCGGCAATGGTGCTCTTTTTGGTTACAACTACCTTAGACCATCTATGTAATAACATGTGCCTACAATAATGAATTTATGACTAGATGATGAATTACTGTTGATTATCCCCATGAAATCCAATCCCCATTATGTAAATGGTGTAGATTCCATGTCAGGTTGTAGTGGGATTGGTGCATGTGTTTCTCTCTTAGTAATGGTCTGGCACTAATGGTAGAAGTGAACATATGCATGAACATATATAAATAGTATGGGTTAACAATAGCCTATTCAAAGAACTTTGTGGGCCATGGAATTTGTTGTGGGGTGTCCATCTCCTAATTTTTCATGGAAACTTGCCATTATCTCTTTTACCTCTTCTTGTGATACACATCAGAGGTAAATTATTTCATGGTTTATTTTGAAGATAAATCCTGTTTTCAACATATATTGCATGGCCTTAAACTAGAGGGCCCTCCTATATATGTGGCTAAGTCCCATGGGTGCATTTTAATAGATTGAAAATGCAAGATCGAGGTGTACCATTCTAATTGTAGTACCCTCTATTGGTCTACTTAGTGCACCATAATCCTCAGGTCTATTTATGTTATTAGTTGAGTAAGGCCTTATATTTTGACTAGTTTGGCTAACTTGATTTCTAAGTCATACTCTTGTAATTTCCTAATCCATTAGCTTCTTATTTCACCTAGATCATTTTGTCCAAGCATCTATTTTATAGCCAAATTTGGGATAATGGTGTGTATTATGTTTCAAAGGATGTAATCCCTAAATTTATTCACTACCTTGACTAGGGTTTAGGCATACTCGTCTAGGGTAGAATAACTAAGCTCGACATCCTTAAGATTAGTGATCATGAAAGCCATGGGATTTTATTTTCCTTATAACCTTTGGGTAAGGGAAGCAACAATGGTGTGCTTTGAAGTAAAGGGATAGATATAGAAATATTGAATATAGTCTAGAATAATGAGGACCATGGATTGCATAATTACATCTTTGATATCTTATAAATTTTTCTTTGATTTCGCATGCCATTCTATTTTCACATCATGTTTCAACACTGTATTTAAGGGTTTTACTATTTTACTGAATCTAAAAAAAATAATGAATAAAGTTGATTTTCTCAAAGAAATATTTTAGTTATTTATTACTTTTAGGTAAAGGTAGTTTAGAAATTACATCTGCCCTTTTGGGGTCAATAGCAATACCTTATTGTATAAAAATGTGACCAAGAAACTTACTTTTGGTGATACCAAACATTCTCTTATTTGGTTTTAAGGAAGTGTCATACATTATACATCTCTCAAATACCTTATCCAAGTGGCACACGTGATCTAACTTGTATTTTGAAAACATAGTTAGGTCATCCCTATAGATTATTATACATTTTCCTATCAAGTCTTCAAAATTGAAGTCTATTACACTTTGAAAAATGGCACCAATTTTGATTAAACTAAAAGGCATCCATTTATAATTAAATGTGCCCCACTTGGTAGTGAAAGTAGTCACAGTTATGTCTCCAGGGTTGACCAAGACTTGGTTATATCCTGAGAAACCATCCAAAAGGGACATCATTTGAGACCCGTTCACCATTTCGATCACCTCGTCTAGGGATGTAAATGGTTAGTTATCTTTATCTAAGGCTTGATTCAAGTTCTAAAAGTCCATGCATAGGAAAATTTCTCCATTTTTATTTTGCATGAAGACTAGGTTGGCCACCCATATAGAGTGGTACATTGAGAAAATTATTCCTGCATAGAGCAATTTATGGACTTCCTTGTATATCAAGGGCTCTAAGATTGTGTTTATAGTTTTTTATCTTGGTCTGAAGGGCTTTTGGTTGGGTTTTAAAGGGATGGTATGAGTGATTACTCTTATGTTAAAGACCTTAAGGTATCCATAGGCCCAAGAAATCACATCCTTATATCTAAGCAATAACCTTTGTAATTGCTCTAATTCATGGTCTATCTAATCATGACCCACATTGACCATTTGGAGATTGTTTACAGGACTAATTTTGATGAGTCAAAAATTTTGGTTCTTGAAATTAGGTTTTTTACTTGGAAAGTGGGGTGTAATTCATCAAATTCTATTTATAATGAGACCATCCCCTTTGGGATCTAGTTCCCATGAATATTAAAGATCCCATCCCTATCCAACTCATTCCTGGGGTTATGTTTGTCTCTCATCTATAATTTGGGCCTCAAATATTCCCTCATTTCTAAGGAATAAGATGATCTATTAGTCATCTTTGAATCCCTAAAAAAAATTTATGTTTTTAGACATAAAAGGACATGGGACAAGTTCCATAGAGAATTCTTTCAACTCAGTGTCATCTAAGGGAATTAGGTTTTCCACCATAGATACTAGTGAGTTTGTTATTTGGTTTTCCTCTTGGGGAATAGGGATGATATTAAATGCATTAAACATTTTTATTAGACCCAAGCTATATGATTATACCTTATAAGGTATGATAGTTTCCATTAAAACTTAATCATGATCTGGTTGACCACCAGTTCACAGTCATTGAATACTCTTAGTTTGTTTGCCTTATTTTTTAATGCAAATTGCAACCATAGGATCAAAACTCCATACTACATTATATAATGATATATGTTTTCTCCCTAGAGAGTATATAAGTAGAAAACCAACACAACTACCTTATTTGGAGTGAGCTATGTCTATATAAAGAGACCATAGGCCAAGTATACCTAGGTTATGACTACTTTGGTTTTTGTGAGGATTTGTGCTCAATGTGTAGATCCCTAGGTCTAAGGACACTAGGTTTATCTTATCATTAATATAATTATACTTAGTTATCATATATTTATTTAATGGAATTATAATTAGTTATCATATGCTCCATAGAAAACACATATGCAATAATTCTATGGCCATATACCCATTCATAGATTTGGACCAATCCATGCTGAGGAGCATGTCGTAGGCTTTTGGGATATCCACCACTTGGATGTCTATGAAGTGTCAAATCCTAGGCTCAGATTCTAAATGGATGTGGATGTTTATCAACTTACCTATTATTTTCACTTCTAACTTGTCTAGCTAGAACACTACCTTGTCCAACTTTATGGGGGCTATAGTGAGTTTCTCACATATGCCTGTTGGCATCACATTGGCTAAGGATACTAAATATACTAAGCAGTTATGTAAATTATTTATAAATAACTAGATGGTTAAAACTAAAGGTAGAACCTCCATCTTATCTTTTTGAATGACCACATTAGTGTGTGCTACTCTTAGTTTTCACTGGGCCTGTGGGGTTGGATTTTGAGTCAAAGATTTTAATAGGAGATCTCATTAATTTATGATTTGAGCAAGCTCATGAAAGGTAATGTTAGCCTTGATATTTATCATATCATTGACTATGTTGTAACCTCCTTTACTTTAGAATGGTGGGGTATCCATAGGAACCTTAGGTTATTGAGTCTTGGAGCTGGGGGATCATTCCTAGCATTTTGGTCTAGTGGGGTTGCACCATTATTAGGAGGTGTTGAGGTAGTACAAGTTTGTTGATATTGCTTATTCCTTAGGGTGTAGTTGTTCCTTTAGAGTTGCTAAAATGCTTACACCTCACTAATACCTTCTTCTAGCTTGTTTTCTTCTTGGATATGGAAATCCATGGTCTCTAACACCATATAAGTACTAAGGGATTTACCCCAGTTAGAGAATTTAAGATGATTAGTGACCACCTCATATTCCTCCATATCATTCTAGAAGATCTCAAAAGTAGAACCAAATTTTGTGTAGTCTAGTTCCCCATGTGTTGTTATGTTATGTACTAGACACCAATTAGGCAAGGTTATTTCAAAGATATTGATTTTGGGTAGCATATTGGGTGAAGTTTCTAGGGAATTATGAGGATGGTTATATTTCCTAGTTTTGTTTTGATATGTGAAGTTTTTACTGTAACTTTCTACATTAGAGTTACTCACATGTCTTTATAGCCTTAAGACATCATTAATGAGTTTATTACTATCTACTAAATGGAATCTAAATTAATCATAGTGGACTCTTGAGGTGTGATTTGGATATTATTAGTCACATCCAACATTACCTGATGTTAAGTTTGAGGGATCAGTGTATGGCTCCCTAGATTTAGGAAACCTAGTTTTTGGTATGAAGTGGGATGACCTAGTGAGAGTTGATGCATTATAGGGAGTGGATAAAGCATTGGGGTATTCTAATTAATGTAGGACAAGAAGTTCAATGTGGGAATCTATGATAACACCCTAGGAGTGGGGGTCATTGTGTGACCTTGGGGGTTCAATTGCCTATCCACTTTGATATGCCATACATAAGTTGAGGATAGGTCTACTATGGCTATGTCCATTTGTAATAACATAGATGTATAATGGTTTAACACATTATTATACATTTCAAGTGATAGTTGAGGGTTAGGTTGATAAATCATGGTTACCCAACTATACATATTTTGAAACCTAGCATTAAAGTTCCTAATAGGCTCATTATGATCTCTCTTGATGCAATTAAACTACTATTATATGACATTTGGGTCTATCACTTACCCAAATTTGGAAAGTAAAGTAGAAATAAAATGGTTCCAACTTATGATATAGTCTTTAGGAAGGTTGATGAACCAATCATATGTAGATTCCATTAAGGTAAACTAGGAAATCATGCATGCCACATCCTCATATTTCACATTTAAAATTATCAAGATGATTTTTTAAGATGTTATGTGTCCCTATGTATTTCATCCCATGTTAGGGGTGAAATGGGGAAGATACCTCTTAGGGTTCCTAGGTAAATCATGGATGACTCCTAGGATGTTAATGGAAGATCTAACTAACCAGGTAATCTTGGGCTAAATTTTTTGGATAGTTTATGGGGATGAACTAATGGAAATCATAGTAAGTATAGGTTGGTTATACCTAGGTTTTTTATAGATAAATAATGGAGAAATTACCAATCAACCTCAGTGGGACCTAGCCTTGGTAACTGCCAAACTAGTCTCTAAGATGATTCACAATAAAATAATAGTTGGCACATTATTACTAATAATAAAATATCAACATAATCATTAAAAAAATAAATGATAAGAAAGAAGTATTCCAATAAGTGCCCTCATTCTAGTTCCAATTGTTGTTCAATCCAAACTCCTATGTTCATGAAATACCCATGAGATTGGGAATTCCTTGAAAGGGGAAAGTTGGGACAACTATGGAGTTTTTTCCCTAATTTTATGACTAATATGGGATTATCCTAGGGCATGGATACAACTATTTAACTTCACAAATAGAGTCTACATTAATATTATCCAAGATATGCACCATCACCACTAAAAGTTCAATCTAAATTTTATACACATAGGTCAAAGATTGTTATGAAAATTTGAGTATTATGCTTCCTATTTATAAATAAAAGGGGAAAGATTAATTCAATTACAAAGAACAAACAAGAAAAGAGAGGGAAGATTAATGAAGAAAAGGGGATCACCTAGGTCTAAAATGAACTCAATGCATTGATCATTGAACCAAGTGAATCTACCATAATTATATCACTGTTAGACTAAGTTTCACTAAAGTTATACCTACAAGAACATATAGTGGGAAGAGTCTGAGGGAATTTGGAACATCTCTTCAATATGATCTCTCACTAAATATGAGTATTAGGGTATTATAGTAGAATACACATAAACACCATTTGTGAATTTTCACATTAACACATAGATTATTAGCACTACCAATTGAAATGAGAGAACTCACATATTTATTGTAATAGATAAGCATATTATAACCATAATACATATAAAGAAACAAAGTGTTAATCTAATTAACCTAACATTGATTGTCATTCAAGAATGAATATGAAAGAGAATTGAAGCACAAAATAAACCTTCTTGTATAAAATAAAGATTATATTCATTAAAAGGAGTAAATTTTATTACAATAATCGATCTGGGTCAACTTTACAATCTAGAGAGATGAGGGGAAAAGTAGGTGAAATCCTAGATATAATCCACTATCACTTTTGAGAAATATTTTATCCAACCCTATATTACAAAATAGTTATTCCTTATATAGATAAGTATGGGGCTCAACTCCAAATAGCATGAGGATCTCATCCTGGGCCATGATGGCCACTCATTATAGTTACAACTATATTTAAAAATTCAAAACAAGATAATCCCTTTAAACTTAAAAAAGATATGTGGGGGACCACATAATTAACATAAGGAGGTAGCTGAGAAGGTTTAGCTCCTAACTATTTTGATTTAGAATCCCTAGCTTCTAATGTAGTTGTAACAAGGTCAAACTCCTTATCTAGCTTGGCAAGGTTCATTAGGGGATCCCTGAAGATTATCTCAACCCGAGTCACCAGTCTTCAGTAGACTTGGAAGGGTGCCTCCATTGATGCTTGCACCCCAGAGGCCTATTTAATGTTCACCATGGACTGCATTGATAGATCCAACACCATCTGGGCCCCTTATTAGTTTACTCTATCAATATTTGTAGAAACCATAAATATGCACACTATAATTCCAAACATTAAAGGCACCCCTTGACCACCTTAGGATCCTCTTCAGACCAAACTAACCCTCTAACCCCTAACCAAGCTTATCATAGTCAGTTTGGCTAAACTAACTTAACCTAACCTTTTACCCCATTTTACCCTTTACCCTCAACTATCGATGCTCCCCTGACCACCGACAGTCACCCTAACCATCAACGGTCAAGGCCTACCTCTTTAACCAAAAAACATGTAAACTACCTACTTTCTTTTCAAAATATAAGTTATATAAGTTCTATTATGATCCATTTTATGGATGATTTATAATTAGATAGCCCAATTGAACCTTAACTTCCACCTCTTGCTTGTGCTTATAAGAAAAGAGGAGCTGGGAGGTGAAATCCATATGTAATTTTTATCAAGAGCTTTGTGCATCCAGGGGTTTCTTTCTTGTAAGTCTATTTCCATCAATAATCTAACAATCCAAAAATCATAACAGAGAGTCAACTTATTTCTACCTCTCCACTGAGACTTTAGGTACCATTACTTTGTCATAATCAAGCTATATTCCACAAATAGGTTAACTACCTCAACCATCCACCCAATCAACTTCTATTAAGATAAGTACTTGTTTCTCAGTATTCGTTTACTCTATTTTCATTTCTCAACCAACCTAGGTCTTACCTATCTCTCAAAATCCATCCTTTGGATCTTGTTAATCAACCCTTTTTACCAACCCAAATTCAAACATAATAACCATCAATAGTTGACTCAACTGCTGATGATTTATCCAACTGTTGATAGTCACTTTGACCACCAACGGTTACCTTAACCACCAATAGTTAGACTAACTACTGATGGTCATTTATGGAAGTGAAAAATAACAAGCTAATTTCACCCACCTACATCTAATCAAACCCAATTTTCTATTTTCCTACCTATTCACATACCCCTGTCTATTTTTTTTAAGTAGACCCCAACCCTCTAGCATTAATATTAACTAGTTTATCACTAATTTAATCATTTCTAGCATGTTTCTTAGCAAGCATTCTTGTGTTCAATTTCATTACCCTTTTTATTACTGATGCAAATACCTTCTATTTAGTTTATAAGCCTAATTATTTAAAATGTGTGGATTGACAGGCCCTAACAAAGCTCTTGCTTCTAGGATCTAGCCATTACTAAGCAATACACATAGCTATCTATCTAACAAACAAGTTTTTTTTAGTGCTTTCTTATCTGTAGGTCATCCTCCCAAGCTAAAGAGGAGATCTTCACAATCTTTTGATTCAATGTGTGCATAATTAATCATATTTTTCAACCATACATGTACTTAGTTTCTTCTTTTGCCTCTTTCCAATAATAAGTAGAAATTCACTAAAACATTCTAGCACACCTGATGGTACCCTTGTGTCTCTACTTGGGTTCTTGTTTACTTGCATCCTCTCTCTCTATTCTATGCTCATTAACAAAATCAAAAGTTTCATTTGGCTTTAAAATTAAGTGCATACATCTACTCATTAAATTTTTAGTTCACATAGCTTAACTTAAAAGGAAAAGTGATATGTTTTATCTTCACTCTCTATTGCACACACTAAACCAAACTAATTTCACCAATTATACATTGAACAAACTTGAGACAAGCCCTAACTAGGATTTCATCACCTAGCGGTAACCTTACCCTTCTCAAAAATCTTACTTGCAGGTCATTACCAAGGGGAGGACCAACTTAGCTCTCTGGTTGAGAATATTTAGATATCAATATATATTGGCTAAGCACCTGACACCCTTATCACTATGATGTGTGAAGTGAGAGGGTAGGCCCCAATACCAATCCATGTATTAAATCCAATATAGATTATTTTTTATCGCTTACACACAACCTAAACCAACCTTAGACTTCATTTTTAGTACCCGATCTACAAACCAATCTCAGTCACATATTTTCTTAATAAATAAGCCAAAAGTTATATTAATTAAAAAATTGGGGCTTAACGTATATTTTAGAGTATTATTTGATTTCTTTGATCATTTTATTATCTTCTCTTTGTTTGAGTGGTGAGGCTATTTGTGCTTTCTATCTCCCCTTTCTTGTATGGTTCTCACTTGCTAGCAGTGAAGAGACATTGTGGAACAAAACCCATCACCAAGCTAAATACTACATTTCCAAACTAGCAGACTCTCCTCACCTCTTGAGAAGTCCTACTTTCCCTCAAGAGGTTAATCAAGGAGATGAAAATTTTGTTGCTTTCCTAGATAACAATCATGTGTCCTTGCAACATTACCTTACAACCATTTCTTATTGTATTCCTTCTTTGGCTCCATCCATAGATCCACCTTATAGCATGCCTCTCCATCTCATGGGGAGTACCTCCACTGCCACATTTACTACCCAACCATTGACTACCCAAGCTTCCTTATCAGCCAAAAACCCCTTTGAGACTACTATTAAAAACCAACCAACCCAAACTACTATTTCCCTTATACCTTCTACTCCTACCAACCACTCCTCTAAAATAGGATTTCCTACCTCTAGCACTACCACCCTTCTTTTTGATACCTCCAACTCATCAACCACTACTCTAATTTAAAGCTTTATTATGTACATACCCTCTACCTTACCACCAATTAGCACAAGGGTCACCACCCTTCTATTAGTCACCAACCCAACTACAACTCCTATCCAACAAGCACCCCTTGGACCAACCTTTGGCTACATACCTAATCTACAAGGGCATTTACCCATTACCCAACCACATACCTTTACCTACCCTTATGTATCCTCTACCCAACCATTAACATCCACTTACCCATATGTGGTAGCTTCCCAACCTTCTACCCATTATCATTATGTCTCCCAACCACCACAATAATATGCATCTTATAACCCTTTAGGTGCACAACCCCAAGCCAACCTAATGAAGATGTTTATGGATAAGATGACCACCTTAGATTCATACAATTTGGGTGTTGACAACATCTTATCATATGACCAAATCTATAATGATCCCATCCATCTATTTGTACCTATTAGGCTATATCCTCCCTAATGGGAACTTCCCAAGTCCTCTAAATTTCAAAGTAAGGAAGATCCCCAACATCACTTTAGGGCATTTAGGCATGCTTGGTATCTCATCACTGATTATGATTTCCTTCTTCTCTACACCTTCCCCATCTCTCTAGCTGGTCTGACATTGGATTGGTATAGTGCCATACCTAAGCACTCCCTTTTCTCTTTCACCCAACTAGCTCAAACCTTCTTAGACCACTTTTCAATCAATATCTCCAAGAAATTTTCTATCACTAACCTCTACTCTATCTTGTAATTTGAGGATGAATCCATTACCATTTTTTTGGCTCATTAGAGGATCTTGATTAACCAACTTTATTTTTCCTTGCCTCAACCTGAACTCATAGAGCTCTTTTCTCGAGCATGTGTTAAGCATATCTCCTCTACACTACATGTCCAAATATTTTAAACCTTTGATGAAGCATTTACCATAGTGTGTAAGTTATAAAACTAATCCATTGATGAAGGAAAGCTAAATATCAAAAATAATAACTCAACCTATAAAAATAATGAGGCTTTTTTCTCCAAGTCAAGCAACCAATCCAATACCAACACCAAAATTAAGGGAACCATGAATGTAGTTATCCTAAAATCCACTCTTCCACCTTACGTTAGCCAATCTAATTCCTCTAGTACCTCAAAGTAAAACCTTAGGAACCAAACCTGGAATAACTAAAATCAATTCACTCCACTTGGGTAATCCTATGTTTCCATCTTGGAGAAGTTATTAAAATCCAATATCTTAACTTTCTCCTATCAAGCCACCCTAGAAATTTGAATCTTCTCACCTTGCACCTAGTTGGTACAATGAGAATGATTTGTGTGTCCTCCACTGAGTGATAAGACATAATGTTAGTTAGTGTAACACTTTTAAGAGCCTTATCCAATCCCTCATTGATAAGGGGGAGCTTACATTGGACAACCAAAATACATCATCAAACCAAGCCCTTGATATATTTAGAAAAACTTTATCGAACCATGCTCCTACCAAGAATGAGATTAACAAAATTGAGTGTTCTCATGATACCCATACAATTAACATGGTCCTTGATGCACTCATTATCAAACCATCTAGTATCCAATCTTTTAATTCTCAACTATCTATTGAGATAGTGGACTCACATTCCCTTTCCTTGGTTACTCAAGCCAAGGGAATACTATCCTCTATCCCTCCACTTATTAATGTAGTGGATCCACTAGCCTCCTTTTCAACTAGTATATCATAATAACTAACCATCACTACCCTATTTTTAACTTCAACCACCAAAAAACCTGCTCCCCTCTTAAAAATCATTCCTAATAAGGTAACCCCCATGTCTACTCCTCTCACTGAGGAACCACTTATCTCAACCCTACACCCCTTAATTTATGAAGAGGATGAGTTTATTACCATTATGTCTCCACCTAGGGGATTATCTTTTAGGTCTACTATTCAGGGAATCAAACTAACACACAAACCCTTCTCTAGGCTTGTGAAAAAATTAGAATTTCTCTCCAACCCTGACATGAATTGATCCACCTTATATCAGCAATTAGGTCTCACTTATGTCACCCATATGGAACATCCAACCCTTTTTTAGTTAGACCAACTCGTCATTCCTATTGACCAAACTCTTGCCATATCTAACTAAATAACTAAACCCCCTAAGCAACCAACTAAAACTTCCACCAAACCAGCCAACCCTCAACTAATTAAGCCAACCAATACCCAAGTAGCCAAACCCTCTCCTATCATCCCAACTAGACCTACCAAAAACCTTGGTATCCTCCCTACATCGAGCCTTTGTCATCCATCTTTGAAAGTGGACCTAAACCCCTTGAACCCACCAACCAAATGCTAGACCAAAAAAACCAAAGAGGTGAAACCACACAAAGGCTAGAAGGCCTAAATTTTACCTCCCTCAACCTTTCCCTCCATTTTTGGGCCTCATCCCTCTACATTAAGCATGAAACCCATCCTTTTTACCAAAACCCCACCACATGTTTTGGTCTCACCTTTGCAATTACTCTTTGATGCACCTCATTTCATTGTGCCAATAATACCCAAGCTACCTAACTTATGATCTTCCACCTCTATCTCATCAAAATCCTTACCTAAACCAAATCCATTAGCTAAGCACACCACTCTACCCAAAACATCGACCACCAAACATATTTCTAAACAACCTCCTACTTCAACCATCAAATAAAATGCCATTAAACCTTTACCACCTTTGGTCAATTCATATTCAACCATTTTACATAGTTTATTACAAACCTCTTGTTTATCCATACCTTTCATTAGGCCCTTTGACCCTCTAGCTTCTAAACTCATCTAATATAATTACCACCATATATGTTCTTATCATAAGACACTTGGCCATGATACAAAGAATTACAAATCTCTCCAAACCATCATCCATCAGTTTTATGACAAGGATGATATATTAATAGAGAAACCCACTATGATCCCCATACCAATCCTACCAAAAACCATACCTACCCAATTCTCACCTACTCTCCACTCTCACCTTAGAGTGAAGATAAATCTAACAAGTCCTCCATCTCAACCTCTCTTTCTATCCATACTATCAGCATGATCACAAGAGCACAATAGAAGGATAAAAGGAAGGATAAGGTGTCCATTTCTTGGACATACCCCTCCTCAAAATCCAAACCAACCTACACCCAACCATATCCATGTTTGACCAAACTCAAAGTGTCTATCTTAGGTGCCTCCTAATCTAACCCCTCAAAATCCATTAGGAGAGTTATCCTCAAGCAACTTCATTAGACCTTGGAAAAGATGAGCTTGTATGAGTTTATCTCTATCACTCCCCATCACTACCAAGTAATAATAAAGGCTTTGAAATCCATTGAGGTCCAACCCAAGGACCCCCAAAATTTAGCCACCTTTGTTAGTGCCCTTTAAATTTCCAATCTTGTTACCTTCAAGGATTTGACCATCAATCCATCTTAAGGACCCAGATCCTCCTCCCTTTATCACTACCTACATCAACAAAACCCACATCAAATGGGTCATTATTGATGGGGGAGATAACATAAACATCATCTCCTCCAACGTTTACAACCAAATCAACTTTCTAGATAATGTCATGTATAAATCTTTGGTTGTCCTTCACTCCTTAAATGATATGATGGCCACTATCTTGAGAACCATCATCCTCCATATCCATTTATGACCCTATACCCTCCCCAAACTTTTCTATGTTGTAGAAGGTGAATTCTAATACAATGTCTTGTTGGGACAACCTTGGATTCACTCCATGGGTTGCATTCCCTCTACCCTTTACTGTTACATTAAGTTTGAGCATGAAGGCCAGGTCATCACCAACTAGGATGACCCAAGTCCTTTTTAAACATGTAACATGACCTATCACCCCAATTATGTCCTCATACCCCCATCCATCACACCATAAATAACTAAAACCCAACCTGTTACCACAAAAGTGGATATCATACCTCCTTCCACTGATGAGGCATCAACTAGTTCCTCTATACCTTCACACCAAATACCTACCATAGACCTTTTGCAATCTAATTTTCATCACCTTTTGCTAGAGGAGTATCACATTTTACCACATGATTCTTTTCCTACTCCTCATGAGTATGGGAAACTTACCAACTAACTAGGATATGACCCAATGTTGGGACTATCATTCCTTTTGGACCTCCCCACCATTAGACTCATTTTGTTTATGGGTGACTCGACAAATCCCTTGATGATTCTAACACATCTCTTCCACCTCAACCATTCACCACTAATTTATCTTACCTAGATAAACTAAACTTCATCAAGACATACCTTCATCGATGTGATTAGAAAGGCTTTGGTCTTGGGTGATATGAACATGACCCATACAAATTAGTCATCATCAATACTAGGAAGCCACATGATAAGCATGAACTTGGTTTCATCTTACCTAATAAGAAGAAATCCAAACAAACCATCACTACCATTATTTAAGAGGATGACCCTTCCTCACCACCTCACCTCTACTTACATGTGAGGATGATGACATCATCCCACCTAAATTTTTTTCCTATCAACATGATCAACCTTAGACCCCTAACTTATCAAAAAGAGGGGGTGACTGTAACCATCCCTTTGACCCATCTTGAGATGATAGGGAAAGACTCTCCTACCATTCACACTATCTAGTGTCAGGATGATGATTCTATTCTCACCTATCTTGGTGCCCCATATTCTTCAATCCATAAATCCCTTCCTCTCAAGTCTTTGACCATGTTGAAATAATCCACTATGGAAATCAATTTGGGTACTCTAGATAACCCCCATATTGTCAAAATCAACCAATCATTGACTATCAAGGAACTTTAGGACTTCCCCTCTTTCCTCCAAGATTAAAGCATAGCCTTTGCTTGGTCTTACAATGATATACCTAGAATTGACCCTACTATTACTACCCATAACATAGTCACTCACTATGATGCCAAACCTATCAAACAAAATCCTTAATGCATGTATCCCCACATAGCTCTTCTCATAAAAAAATAGCTTCAATGTCTTCTATCTATCAACTTTATTTAAGATATTAACTAACCCCAATGGGTCTTGAATGTTATACCTATCACCAAAGCCACAGGGGGATTATGTATTTATATGGAATCTCATGACCTCAACCTTTCTTACTCCAAAGATGATTTTCCTCTACCTGGCATCAACTAGCTTGTTGATCTTACAGCTAGCCATGAGATCTTATCTCTCATGGATGGGTTCTCAAGTTACAATTAGATCCTAATTGCACCCATAGATCAGCACAAAATCACCTTTGCCACCCCTTGGGGAGCCTTTTACTATAGATTCATGCCTTTTGGACTAAATAACACTGGTGCAACCTACCAATGTGCTATGACCTATATTTTCCATGACCTTATCCATAAGATTGTATAGGACTATGTGGATGACCTTCTTAGAAAATCTAAATTTCAAAAAGACCACTTAGCCATTTTTAAGATCATATTTGAGTGATTTATCCATTATCATGTCCACCTTAACCCTAAGAAGTGCATTTTTTGGGTCTTGTTGACAAAGCTTCTTGTATTTATTGTCTCCCTTCATGGAATCAAAGTTTATCTCACTAATATCAAAGCAATCCTAGATATGCTTCCTCCAACCAACCTCAATAAACTTCATATCTTGTAGGGGAAGTTGCAATCCATTCACCATTTTATCTCTCAACATTTAGATCGATGCCAACTCTTCCACCACTTTTAAAAGAAAGATGTGTCTTTCAAGTGGAATAACAACTACCAAAAGGCCTTTGATTCACTTAAAGATTAATTTGTATCTCCACCTGTCTTCACCCCTCATGAAAATGACCAACATTTCTATCTATATATCTATACCACTAACCATTCCCTAGGGGCAATGCTGGCTTAGTGAGATGAAAAACACAAAGAGAAATCCATATACTACATTAGCTGCACACTTGTAGAGTATGAGATTAAATATATCTATATTGAGAACTTTGCCTATCCTTGGTCTTCATGGCCACCCAAGTTCACCATTACATTCTTAACCATAAAAATTATGTCATAACTAACATTGACCCACTCAAGTACATGCACTTCAAGTTGTACCAAAACTAACACAATGGCCAAGTGGATCATGCTCTTAGTAAAGTTTGACTTTGAGTTCCTTTAGCAAAAGTTAATTAAAGGGAAATTCATTGTTGACCAATAAGTTGAAGCACCTTTAGTAGACAACTAAACTCCTCCTCTTGAGTTCCCATATGAGTCCATCATGGTGCTCTCTCAAGTGGATTTCACCTATCAAGTCACCATGTTCTTTGATAGATCAAAGTGTTAATGTGGTGAGGGAGTAGGTATCATCCTTATCCCCTTTGATGGTGAACCTCTCCCTTTATCCTTCAAGCTTGATTTTGAATGTACCAACATGGCTACTATGAAGCCCTAGCCATAGGCCTTTAAAATGCCTTAGCCCTAGAAGTCAAAACAATCAATATCTTCGGTGACTCCCAACTTGTGGTCAATAAAATCAATGGATCTCATTAGTGTAAGAATGATGTCTTGTAATAGTAAAAATAGCTAGTTGATAAACTCTTAGCATCATCTGAACACTACTACATCTAGCCAACCCTAAAATCTATGAAAAAGTTCACTGATACCATGGCTTCCCTTACCTCAAAAATCTTATATGTAGCCTCAAACTATAAGCTATATATCATTATCCATAGGCTTACCCAACCATCCTATGTCAAACTAGATTCTTCCATCATTTTCAATGTGGAGGAGACCTAACCTAACCTTTGGTATTAGTAAACCTTTGACTACCTTAACCTTGGCATAGTTCCTTTTGGCCTCTCTAGGAATGCTCAAAGAGAATTTATCTAGAGTACCTCTCACTGTACCATTATGGGGGGAATCCTTTATAAGTGAAGATTTTATGTCCTTCTCTTCCATTGCCTATGTATTTATGAAGTTGCTCATGCTATCAAGGAAATGCACAATGGGATCTATGGTGGTCACTTTAGTGGCCTCATTATAGCCAAACACATCCTTCATCTTAGCTATTACTGGCCTACCCTTAAACAAGACTATTGTTATTATGTGAAAAAGTGTGTCAAATACCAATAATATGATAATTTACATCATGCACCTAGCCATATCCTTTGAGTTTTCACTAATTTTTGGCCCTTCTCACAATGGTATCTAAACCTCATTGGTGAAATCAAACCTCATTCCTCATAGTGGCACCATTCTATTATCATTGTGACCAATAATTTCACCAAGTGGGTAGAGGCTATTCCTCTAATCTTGACCAAATCAAAAAATATTGTTGACTTTATCAATCATCACATTATTTGGTGCTTCGATGTTCCTCATAAGATTATCACCAATAATGGTAAATCCTTTAAGAACAAGTAGGTCCACAGTCTATGTGATATATTCAACATTAATCTTAGATTCTCCTCACCATATCACCCTCAAGTAATTGGATAGGTAAAATATTCTAACAAAACTCTTAATAACATTCTAAGTAAAATGGTCAACACATTTGGTTTGAATTGACATCTACACATTTCCTTTGCCTTATGGGCATATCATACTAGAATTATAACCCCTATGGCTGCCACCCCATTTTATTTTATGTTTGTAATAGATGCCATCTTTCCTCTTAAAGTCCAAATACCCTCTCTTCACATATCCTTGCAATATCTTTGAAAGTGATTATCATCAACACTACTTAGCCCAGCTCAAACTACTTGACAAGCATCATTTAACAGCCCTTACCCATATTCATGTCTATCAAAAAAACATCAAGGTGCCTATAACAAGCACCTTAAAGTGTGAGAATTAAATATAGAAGATCTCATCCTAAAGGAAAACTAGCATGTCACTAATATGGAGAAAAACAAGCAGGGCAAGTTTGCTTTAAATTGACTTGGACCTTATATCATAACCCACAAGTATGGATCAGGAGTTTACTAATTATCTTCTCTCAAAGGCCACATATAACCTAAACCATTCAATGATTCACATCTACATATGTTCTTTTGTTGAGAAGTATTATGTTCACCTTTTGTTTAACTTAAGCTTATCCCTTTTTATCCACCCACATTCTATCTCCCTGTTTTAAGGGCAATTGATTAAAACTAAATCATATGATTATATGCAACTAGCGTAGCCTTATCTTAAACAATGGATATCATGGCTCAACCCATGGCATGGTTCTCATGGTACTTTCCACACCTTCACAAGATGGATTCCCTTGATCATTGTCACCTAGACCTCTTCACACCTAATCAACCTTCTTGTGATTTTAGTTTTTCCTTCATAAAGGTGAACTAATAAGCCAACCTCAACAAGTATATGTTAAGAAAAATCAAATCAAAGTAACAAAATTTCTATCACTAGCAATCATGGGTCATCCCTAGCATTTATAGACTACTCCCTTGAAGGACAACTGTTGAAGATCTATTTGAAATTGCCAAAACATAAGGTTGACTGCTCCCTTGAAGGAAAACTATCAAAATCATTAAGTAAACCTCATAAACTTAGACCTCTCCCTTGAATTATGTCTAAGTAATCATTTGTCAAAATCATTGTGATTTCTTGAAAGCTTCATGTATCGAACAACTTCCCATATACAACAATCAATAAAAGTCTCATTATCAAAATCATAGCAAAAAAATAATCTTGAAATCCATAATTAACTCTCAAAACAACATAATAAGGTTAAATCCATATTCGGATCTCACAATTAGGCTTCCTGTATTGATTAGTATACATAATTTGGCATAGCTTGTTTACACTAGTTTTCTGGACACTTACAGAAGAATCAAACTAGTCTCACAAGAAGGTTCTATTTTCACCCATCTCCCCTTTACACTATATGCAAGGGATTCTTGAGCTTACTTGATATTATATGGTCAAGACACCTTCTTAACCAACTAAATAACTCTCATGCAAAGCATTCAAAGGGATTATATTCATTAAGTCAATCCAAATTCAATTTTTTTTTAGTCTATGTTAATGAAGAATCATCGTGCCCTCTTCTTACCCTATCATGACTAATTGATGTTTTCATTGTGACATTTGTCTCTTGATTATATTTTTTAACTCTACCATCTAGTGTTGTTAATTAAAATATGTCATGTGTTTTATCCTCCAAATAAACAACCAAGCATAACCATAACCATAACAAAAGCATAACCATGACATGCATAATGACACCATAACATCCATGAGTATTTAAGCAATCAACCATTTTACACCACATGTATAAAGTCTAAAAATGTATTATATAAACATTAAGATTTAGCATGTCATAGGCATAACCCTAATATCAATGCCATCTCATACCTAGAAAGCCAACATTAGTATCTAGAAAGTCATCCATAACATAAGTAATACACACCAAAAACATCAAATCATAAACCATGAACATAGGCATAAATTATCATCATCATCATCATCATCATCATCATCATCATCATCATCATCATATATATATATATATATATATATATATATATATATATATATATATATATATATATATATAACTCTTTGAGTCAAATAGAATAATAATGTGTACAAAGTAGATAGACATATATCTCTCTCAAAAATGTACATATCATAACTTCAACTCATAGGCTGAAATCAAAATGATATACAAAATGTCATATCTAGCTATATGTATGCCCTAAGGGCACCACTACCTCCTAGGGCACTGCTAGATCCTAGTATCTACCCACATACTATGCTGACCAATCCCCCAGATATTCCTATCTACCTAGATATAGATGCTACCCATAACCTTGGTGTCACTAAACTAGATCCACCTACTAAGTTGGCTATATACTCACCCCATTAGAGCTTATTTGGGCACTATGCCAAAATAATATCCTTATAGTACCATAGCTCTTCCACCATAGCTAGGTATCATGTTATAGGGGTAAAATTTGGTGGCACTACCTGTCCTACTATTCCTACTCCTCTCTGCCTCAGAGAGTCCCTCTCTTGAGTCATGAAACCTAAAGAGGTCCTAGCCTGATCCCTCTCACTGATGATAGTAGCAAGCTAACCCTGTAAGGTCATAACTTGACCCTATAGTGTGATAATCTAACCCTAAAGTGTGGCCACCTATCCTTATAATACCTGTACCTATCCTTATGTAATGGTTAAAGCTACTTCTACTTATCCATCATGGCTATTTGAATCCATGGCCATTAGCCTCACACCTCCATCATCTCTACCAATATCTATAGTTTCATATATGGGTTAGTACCACATCATGTACCCATCTACAACCCCAACATCATCTATCTGTGCCAACATCATCTATCTGTGCCCTAATGAGTAGTTCCTAAAACTCTAGCATTGTAGAAACAAGATGTGGCTCTAATAGTGAGATCTCTGAATGCTCTTTCTTATACCTAGGTAATGGGCCTGAGATACCCTATATCAAGTTGAACTATCAGTGTACCCTATCAAATAAAATCATATCCACCTCTCCATCTCATCTATCGAGTATCCATTTTTAGCCCTATAGGGAGAGTGTCTATCTCCTATACCTTGGCCATACTAAGAACTGGACGTATGGCCTCCATGTGATATCTCCTATCACTAGTACACCCCTAAACCATTCCATGTCATGAGCACTACCCCCTACACCTAATGTAGTAAAATAACCCCTCCATCACATGAAGCCTATGGGGAAGTTAATCTATGTGTATACTACCTATGATAATCCTACTGGTCTTAACATTCAAATATGCTTGTAGGCCTAGTAATGTAGAACCAAGTTGACATTGAATCCATATATCTTATAGGCCCTAAACCCCTACAGCTTTTTGTATATCTATACAAGTAAAATTATCACCCATCAAAATACATTCTACCCTAGCAATAGCTTGACTAATACCCCAATAAAAAATAATGAAATCTCATGTTACTCAAGTCAGGAAGCCCAAAACATGTCACAATAATAATGAGCATGGACATGAGTCTCCTCTTAGCTAGAGCCCTCTGATACAATGTTGTATACCTAAATCCCTAAGCATGTCATCTGACCTGATCACTCTTGACTCTGTATAATATTTTGACATGGTCATCTCACTCCTCTCACTCTATGTGATATATCGGATCACCATGGAATGGGAGTTGAGTGATCCTATGAACATCCTCAGGTAGAATAGTCATCTCCCTAATCAGCATGAATAAGGTGTTCATAGTAGGATCCTATCTCTCAATAAGTTCTATGACCATGGATGCATCTAGAGACAAATGTTGATACTGACTTATTGCTCCTAACCCCACCTCATCTATGTGGGCCCAATCGGTTAGAGTCATCCCCTACTATATCTTGATAAAGATATGTGGCACTATGTCACATATCTAAATTTGCTCCCTAACTTATACCAATTTAGCAAATAGCTCAGTCACCTAATCAAATAGCACCTACCCTACCCTACCTTATGCTTTAGACACCTGACCTATTTTACATAATCCCTTCTATCTATATAGCTATTAACCTACCATGTATACCCTCTAAACCTACAAGGCCTACCTAGCCCACCAACCCAACCCATTTTTTGCCTTAAACTTTTTTCCAAACACTTGTTAAATCAAACAAATATATTTTTTAATAAGTGATTTTTGATGGTCATGATGACTATCGATGGTCAGACACCCATTTTAATATGGATGTCAACCATCGATAATCAAACTTGACCATCGATGATCACTATGGGAATTTTGTGGCTAGAACACTGACACCCTATCCCACCCAAAAAATACCCAAAATGCATGCAAATCAAACAAATTTGTTAACTTACACCCCCATCTAACCCAAGTTACCTACTCAACCCATCAATTCCCAATTTCACCCATGTATTTACCCAAATTTCACATA